>JAKSZT010054112.1:351198-375936 GCA_026826555.1 Tolypeutes matacus | reverse complement strand
TTTTTTTTTTTAATTTTTATTTTTTTAGCCAAATGCAGGACCCAAAATAATTCCTCCTCTAGACCAACCCCCTTACGGAAGGGACCCTAGCCGGGCCTGTGGAAATTAATCAAGCACATCCCACTGTCCGGACTCCCCAGGTTAGCTGAAGCTCTGATTTTAGTCAGTGAGGAGTGCTAAAGAGGGCGGATTCCGCCCCTTCTGACGCTGACTTCGAGCGTTACCAGGCTGCTCAGGAAATCAGTTAGAGTGCAGATTCGCGTCTGCTCTCAGACTAATGCTGCTTCAGGTCAGCTTATCTGCTCCCCAAAGCTATGGGGTGGTGCAGGCAGCCAGATTGATGTCTAAAAATATAAAATACCCTTCCCTGTCTTCCAACAGAACCCTCCCTTTTTTGGGATGTGTCCCTTCCTTCTGGCTCCGCAGCGGCCCAGGTCTTATCCCTGGATGGCTAGGGAAATCAGCTGCGTTTCCCAACCAAAATCCCCCCTCTGGTTCACCGGGTGCTGATTAGCTCGTTTGCACTTTTCACACAAGGTCCAAGGGATGCCAGGCAGCCAGATCCCCAGAAAATAAAACGTTTTTGCCCCGCCCGCGGCTCCAAATGGCCGTTTTATTTAATTTTTTTTTTTCCCTAACTGCGGGGCTCAGCTGCCTGTGCCAACCTCCACTGGCAGCCTCAAAACTCACGAATCTCCACCGTTCGGTCCACGCCACCAATCCACGCAGATAGATGTCCCAAGCTTCTCACTCCACGCGTGCACAGCACAGACCCCTGGGCAGGACCCCGTCCACAATCCTCCTTGCTCTGGGAGCTTGCAGTGTGCGCCCTCCTACACTAACGTCATCTTGGCCCCACCTCGAAAATAGAGTTTTTAAAAATGTAATTCACATAAGGAAGTGGCCTTATTTCCCTAAGTTCTGCAGTATCATTTAATCATGAATCGATAATTGTTCCACTTTTGCACCCTCAGCTTTGTTGCTTTATTTTATTTATTTATACTTTTAGCAAGAACTTACTGTCCTAATTATAAGAATTTATGAGTTTCCTTGATATAACTTGCCCTCTACATTTCCTTATATATTGTAGAATCAATGTCATTGTTTTAATATTGGCAATTTTAATTCATGAATAGTGTATTATTGGATAGAATTTTGGATTGGCTAGCTTTTATATGACTCTCATTCAAATCAATATTTTTTTATGTTTGTGTTTATGCATTTCAAGATTTAATACAAATATTTATAGTCAGGTATAAATGCACACTTTTAACCTCATTCTCATGTGAAAAAGAGCCTTAACTGAATGTGTCACTCCATGGAGAAGTAGTTTTTTTTTTTTTTACATGTTTTTTATTTTTGTTTTTATTAGAGAATTGCCATATTTCTGACAAAGCTTTAATTTCTAGAATATATAAAGAAATATTTCAATTTAAAAACAAAAAGACAAAAAAAACAATGAAAAATGGGCAAAAGACTTGGACAGATATCTTTCTAAATGTATATCTTTATAAAGATATAAAAATGGCAAAAAAGTATAATGAAAGATGTTCAACATAATTAGTCATGATGAAAATGCAAATAAAAACTACAATGAGATATAATTTCATACCCATTTAGAATATCTGTTATTTAAAAAAAAAGAACAGCAAATTACAAGTGTTGACAAGGAATTGGAAAAAGAGGAACGCTCATTCATTGCTGGTGGCAGTGTAAAATGGGGCAGGTATTTTTTTTTAAACATGAATGGCAACCTTCTTAGACTGTGAAATTTGTCTCCCCATCATGCACTTTTATCCAGACCACTTGCAGCTTGGTAAAATTCACTTTGTTAGGCTTTAATTATCACAATGTCATGGAACACCCTTGAATTATTACCTTGGGTACTTTCAATATTATATCTTATCCAGGAAACATAACTCTGGGTAACCTTGATCACCCTACACCATAAATTCACCATTTTTGCATGTCAGCATCCATTATTTTCTTTTTTCCAAATACAGGGAAAATCTAAATTTGAATCTTATTATTGTGAGTTGATATCATATTAGTCAGATGTACTCTTAGAGCCTTAATTGTGCTACCATCTATGTGTTTCAAGGTGCTTTAAAGGAAAAGTAGCAAATACAACCTGCAACTAGATAGTACACTCCCAATTCTGAAATAACTTATGACTTCTTAAGAGATAAACCTCATCTGCCACCTGTTCCTTGTTCCCTTGTCTACCAGGATACCATTAGTGTCTACCTTATTATGGTATAACACATTTTCATTCCACAGAATCCATATCCTTGGTTGTTTTATTTTATTTTATTTTTATTTTATTCTGTTTTAATTTGTTTTGGTTGTTTCAGTATCAGAGATTTTCAATATATACATATTTTATGAACACTAATTGGTTGGTGGTTGTTCAGCAAACCTCCTGGTTCCACACAAGTCTCCCTTCCCTTCATTACATATCATTTCCCATGGTAATCATCATCAAGCCCGCTGGCCAGTATAGTCTCCTGTTCCCTATAAGTGAATAAGTACATTTAACATTGAGAGTAGTCATCCCAATCCCATCCATTCTTTTCTGGATTTATATAACTTGACTCTGGGGAAATAGTTGCATGACTTAACCTCTTTTTAAAAATACCTACTGAACTCTATATATCACCCAATCATCACAGTGTGATTTTCACCACCTAGAATTATAGGTAAGCTAAACTAAGCTTAGCTACAGCTACAGCTACAAAGTTAACCATTCCACCATTCTATCAGCCTGGCTGCTATCAGAAGAAATGACAATAAGTGTGAATCCAATGGGTGTGAGACTGTTGCCATGCATTCATATCCATAAAAGTAGCTCCTTTGTCAAAGGTAATGTGTGTTATAACTTCCTGTTAGTTTTCTAAAGATGATAAAGGTTAATTGTCAAATAAGGACAAACCATTGTCTTTTAGGATAGCTGGTGTACCAAGAGAATGGAGCCATTTCAGTGACTCAACATTGGCCTTTGCTGAAGGCTGGCTAAGTTTTCAATCGGTAGTAGGGAGATAAACTATTGTTGAGTATACATACATGGCTTTTATCACTGCCCCCTAGCTACATTTTAATGGGCTTATTGAACAAGCTCCAGTGCTTCTGTGAAGAGAAATTGAATAACAACCACTGTTTGGTCATTTTGTATATCTGATAGTTGAGGCTTTGCATAGAAATGCTACAGGGCACCAAAGCAAAAATGGAACAAGAGGGATTGATGCTGCTGTCACTTCTCTCTCATCTTACCTCATTTACTATACCAGTGCCTGTTATGTCTGCTAATCCAAACCAAAAAGGTAGCCAGAGGGAAGGGATCCTGAGAGATGGAATTCAAATAGATCATCTTCCAGGAAAAAACATGGTATAAAAGGACATGGACCATATGGGGAGGGGAAGGACAGAAACTACAATCACAGTTGGAGTAATAGTAAGGGTTAACATTTTAAAAATTAAAATATGTGCTCCTTTTGTTAATAAACTAAACTTAAATTTTTAATATTAGGTACTAGAAATTCACTAATACCATTATAAAACAAAAGGAGGCTTACTTAATTCAATTTAACTAGAAGAAATTAAAAGGAGTAAAAATGATTTTGTTAATAATAGAGAAATGAGAGGTAAGTATTTGTTTCTATTATAGGATTAAGGTAAGAAGTAGGATGTCCCATGCTGTTCTAAGGTATTAGACTCTTCACTCAACACAGTCAGCATAGTTCAGTTTATATACCTTTTATTCCAGGATAGCCATTAACAGCACATCCTTTCATTTTCAAAATTGTTCCAGTAAGAAGACTGTGTTTACCTTAAATCTAAGCCTGTATCCTAATATGATTCTAGGTGGTTACCTATTCTGGACCCAGGTATTTTATGCAGGGAAGGACAATTCACAAAAGCCAGACCTAATAGATTCCTTACCTGAACATTTCCGAAGTGGCACATAGAATCAACGTTAGTTTCTCTATGTTGGCTCAGTTGCTAGATGTTAATGCCAAATCCATCACTGCCTGTGTTCCACCCTACAAATGGAAAACATATTTGCCAGAAAGAAAGGAGCCAAGAGCAGATAAAGAAGGCAGAGAATAGCAATTTGATTTGAATGCTGTTCAGCATGGAGGCCTGTGTTTTGCTTGCTGAAACTCTTGCAGGTTTCTCTGAGTAAGCAAAATATTTTCTCTTCCCTGACTGACTTAGAATTTTTTTGTTACTTGCAAAACTCCCTGCCCCAATCAAGATTTTGGTTATTAAAATCAATGAACTGCATGTTATATGCCCAAAACTATGGATCTAGCAATATTACTTTATGCTATAAGAAAAAAGCATAATTTAGATTGGGCAGCTGGCCACACTTATGAAGATGTACAGAAGTTCACTAAGTTATAATGTGTTGTTTCCTGTCATTCAATGACTGTAGTTTTTAGGAAACCTGTTAGGGAATTTTAGTACATCACAGTGTTTTGAATAAATCTTGTGCACTTCAGTGGGGAAGGAGTCAAGTTGGCAGAGCATTTATTCAAGCAATCACACCTGAAAGAAAGGGAACATAAGGAGGAATGGGATTGCAACATGGTTAAGGAAAGGCCTTTTATTCTCATAGATATTTAGCTCATCATTCATGGTGACCAGCTTAATATACCTGTGGAAATGTACAGTTAGTCTGCATCTATGAGATCCTGGAAGTTGTTATAGTAAAACCTGGGAAATTCCACTAATTTTTCTACTCAACCTCTTATTATGGATTCCCAGAATGTCAAAGTCAAGATGGCTCCATATACCAACTCTCTGATGCCAACTCTATGAACAATATACCAGGAGAGTATATTGGTCTCTGCCCTGACTCATTAAGCCAAGCAACTGTTATCTCCTACTTCGCTATACCAACCAATCGTTACCAACACTTGTAGCTCAGACAGTGGTTTTTAGAAGCTGAGACTAAGTGGTTCTGTATAAGGCTGGATATAGTGATAGGAAACCTATGTGAAGGGCCCAAGTACAAAGGAAAAATATCAACAACTTCTCTGATGCTGCTTTTTACAGACTGTGCCCCCAATCGTCCAAAAAGAAAATGAAATTTACCTATATCAAACTAATTCTTCAATGAGCTGTATGATCAGGAAACATGATGGATGGAATGCTAGGACATAAGATATAGATGACAACCCAACAGGAAGCACAGTTTTCCAGGTTCACTGACAACATAGTTCATTAGTGTGGTACATTTGTTACAAATGATGAACACATTTTGGGGCATTGCCACTAAACATGGGTCATAGTTTATATTGTAATTTACACTCACTCTCACACAATTTTGTAAGTAATGGCAAGATATATAATGGCCTATATCTGTCATTGCAACATCATTCAGAACAATTCCCAAGTCCCAAAAATGATCCATGTTATACCTGTTTTTCCCTCAACCTCCCCTCAGAACCTCCAGTGGCCACTGCCTCCACATCACATGATATAAGTTCTTCAATTGCTAGAATCAAAATAAGTCTATAATAGAATACTAGTAAGTCTACACTACCCCTTCCTTTATTCCCCAATCCTGAGGATTCTGGGATGGTAGTGTCCACTCCACCTCCAATTAAGAGGGGCCTTAAATCCCATGGGACATATGGATGGGATGACTTTATTTGCAGTTGCAAACTCTCTATTTTCCTTGAGATAGAGGTTGTCCATCATCATCTCCTTGATAGTTGTCCTGGGTGAGTCCAATGTACTGGAGAGTGGGTGTTGCAACTCTGTTTAGATTCAGGGCTTAGCTGGCACATGGAGAGACCAAAGATTTAAGTCTATTGGACATACACCTATAAATTCTTATACTAACTCTAGGTTCAAATAGAAGGGGCAGAAGAGCCATGTGTAGGGAAAACACAACTGAGACCAAGTCTGTCACCTGGAGAGCATAAATTCCAAAGTTTGGCCCACTGGCAGGACACCAAACTCCTGAGCTGTCTTCCCTGCCTATAGTGTCTGGATGTCTCAGAGCCCTCAGGAGCTATACTATTTTAGGTAATATTTATTTTGGCAGTCAATGAAATCTTTCTGAGATGTGACTAAGCGTAACCTCTGAAATGACCTCCTGAATCACTTTGAAGTCTCTTAACCATATAAACTCATTTGTCTTCTCCTTTTCTCCCATTTGGTCAAGGTCTTTTTCCTGTTGAATTGCCAGTTGGTGTTTGGTAATAATCCCTCAGTGCCAGGGAGGCTCACCCCTGTGAACCATGTCCCACACTGGGGAGTGGGAGTAATATATTTATATGCTGAGTTTGGATAGAAAGAGTCCACATTTGAGCAACAAGGAGGCTCTAAGTAGGTAGTGCTTAGGCACCCTATAATACTAGGCTAAGTTTCAATTTCAGGAGTAAATGTTCATAAGTACAGTCATTGATATTAAGGGTTCATCAATGGACTATCCTCTTTTACTAGTCACTGCCCCTGCACTCAAGGGATTCTTGTTGTTCCATTAGGGAATGTGGCAGAGCTCCTCAGGGTGGGAATTCAATTCCCTTTCAGTTATTGAGTGAATCTCC
This sequence comes from Tolypeutes matacus, assembly GCA_026826555.1. NCBI lineage: Eukaryota > Metazoa > Chordata > Mammalia > Cingulata > Chlamyphoridae > Tolypeutes > Tolypeutes matacus. The sequence goes on along the minus strand of JAKSZT010054112.1, from coordinate 369,376 downwards.
ACCCACCATGACAATGCCCCATGAACACTTGAACACATATATGCCTTATAGGTATGCCCCAGGTGAACCTCCTCCAATGAATTTCCCCATCACTGAATGCCTAAACCAATGATCTTCCCATGTTTCAGTTGTATCCATTCTGTGATCCAAAACTTCTTCAAAAATGAAGCCAACAAAATAACCAAACACAATTAATAAGAAAATGAAATAATAATGATAGTTTTAAAAATAAGAAATAAAATAGAAAAAAAATAAAATGAAATGAATTTGGAGTAATAAAACATGAGAAAAATATTTTTTAATTTTATGATATTATTTTTTTCATCACTGTAAGATCTTTTTTCTTATATGTACAGTGACATTTTCTTCCGTTAATTCCCCCTGTGCCTTAATTTTTTCATTTTGTTTTCAAAGAAGTTTTAGGTTACAGAAAAGTGAAGGGCAGAATATAAGGGATTCCCATATACCCAACAACCTCCCCCTTTTCCTCTTTCCCCTATTAATAGCAATTTACATGTGGATGGTACATTTGTTAAAATTGATGTATGAATATTGAAACAATGCTACTAACTATGGTCAATGATTTACATTACGGTTTACATTTTAGACAATACACTTAAAAATTCTGATGAAATTTAACTTGGCCTGTATCCAACATTGCAAGATCATGTAGTATAATTCCATTGCCCCCAAATTGCCCTATGTTCCATTTATTCTATTCCTCCCTCCCTCTCCACTCAGGACCCACAGCAACCACCAAGCTTCACTCTTTGAAGAACAGGATTCATAGTTACTTGCAACAACATTGAGGACTTGACATACTTTTCTGTCCTCCTCTATTAGGCATTGCCTATGCTCTCAAGAGACTCCTGCCCCTTGATGTAGGAACATAGCGAGACTTCCCAGGATGGGAGTCCAACACATTCCCGCTCATTATATGGGTCTCCACCCGCTGATATAGCACACTATGACAAGATGAACACTCACACACTCACTAGAGGCCTGCCCCAGGTGTGTCCTGTCCTGCATTTCCCCCACATCCAACACGATAAACCAGTAAATATCCCCTGCCATACTTGCCAAAAAACATTCCCAATTTTGTAGTTTCAACCACATACCTGCAAATCCCCAGAGTTCAACTACTATCTGCCCAAACCCAAACCCTATTTCTATGGATAGCCCAACCCACCCTCCCAATGCTCCCCTCCTCACAAAGCAGTACTGCTTGACCCAATAGCATTACTGCACCACTGTCAGGTCCATCCATTGCACAGCTACACAATTCCACCTTAACAGAGATTTGGCCTATGTGGTCATTGTCTCACAACCTTCTCCCTTTCTGTTTCCTGTGAACCTATCTTTCAGACTCTAGCTCTGTGAGTCTGGTCAATTTTCTTAATTCATATCAGTGAGGTCATGTAATATTTGGCCTTCAGTGCCTCACTTGCTTCACACAACATGAGTTCTTCAAGATTCATCCATGTTATCCCATGTGTTAATACTACATTCCTCCTTAAAGCTAAATAATATTCTACTCTATGTATATAACACAATTTGTTTATCCATTTATCTGTTGATGGAAATTTGTTTTTTTTTTTTTCAACTTTTGGCAATAGTAAATAATGCTGCTATGAACATTGGTGTGCATATATCTGTTCGTGTCCCTGCTTTCATTTCTTCTGGGTATATACCCAGCACTGGGATTGCTGGATCATATTGCAGTTCTATATTTAACTTCCTGAGGAAGCACCAAACTGTCCTCCACAATGGCTGCATCATTTTACATTCCCATCAGCAGTGGATAAGGCTTACCATTCTTCCACATTCTCTCCAACACTTGAAGTACTCTTTTGTTTTTTTATTAGTTGACAGTCTAATGGGTGTAAGATGATATCTCATAGTTGCTTTAATTTGCATTTCCCGAAAAGCTAGTGGTGTTAAGCATCTTTTCATGTGATTTTTAGCCACTTGTATTTCTTCTTCAGAGAAGTGTCTATGCAAATCACTTGCCCATTTTTCAAATGGGTTGATTTTTATTTTTGAAGTGTAGGATTACCATATATATATACTTGATATTAGGCCCCTACTAAAAATATGGTTACAAAAAATTTTCAGCCATTGAGTAAGGTTTTTCATTTTCTTGATAAACTCCTTTGAGATGAAAATATTTTTATTATCGAGGAGGTCCCATTTATCAATTTGTTTTCTTTCAGTGCTTGGGCTTGGGGTGTTATGTTCATGAAACCATTTCCTAATACAAGATCCTGTAGATGCTTCCCTACATTATTTTCAAAGATCTTTATATCCTTGACTTATATATATAGATCTTTGATCCATCTTGAGTTAATTTTGTATAATGTATGAGAAAGTTTTCCTCTCTCATTCTTTTGGATATGGATATCGAGTTCTCCAAGCACCATTTGTTGATATTGAGTTCTCCAAGCACCAGAATGGGTTTGGTGGCCTAGTAGAACATCAGTTGGCTGTATATGCGAGGACATACCAGTACTCTCAATTGTTTGATTGGTCAGTATGTCTATCCTTGTACCAATACCATGCATTTTTGAACACTGTAGCTTTGCAGTAGGTTTTAAAATCAAGTAGTGTGATTTCGTTATTCTTTCTCAATGTCTTTCAGTATTTAGGACCTCTTGGCCCTCCAAATAAATTTCATAATTAACTTTTCCAATTCAGTAATAAATACTGTGGTAAATTAATTGGGATTGCATTAAATCTATAAATCAATTTGGGTAGGATAGACATCTTAATGATGTTTAGTCTTCCTATCCATGAACAGGAAATATTCTCTACATTTATTTAAATCTTCTTTGATTTTTAAAACAGTGCTGTGTAGTTTTCTGTGTACAAGTCATTTACATATTTAGTTAAATTTATTCCTAGGAATTTGATTCTTTTAGTTGCTAGCATAAATGGGATTTATTTCTTGATTTCCTCCTTTGATTGCTCATTATTGGTGTACAGACATGCTACTGACTTTTGTGCATTTATCTTATAACTTGTGGCTTTATTGAACTCATTTATAAGCTCTAGAAGCTTTGTTGTAGATTTCTCACACACTCATATACTCACTAGAATGTGAAATTTTCTATGTATTCTATCGTGTCCTCTGCAAATAGTGAAAATTTTACTCGGCCTTTCCAGTTTGGATGTCTTTTATATATTTTTCTTGTCTTAGAGCTTGAGCAAGTACATCAAACACAACGTTAAATAAGAGCAGTGAACGAAGGTATCCATGTCTTATTCCAGATCTTACAGGGAAAGGTTTTAGGATTTCACCATTGAAATGATGCTAGCTGTGATTTTTCTTATATATCCTTTATCATGTTAAAGAACTTTCCTTCCATTCCTATCTTTTAAATTGTTTTGATCAGGAAATGGTGCTGTATTTTGTCAAATGCTTTTTCTGTATCTATAGAGATGATCATGTGAATTTTTTTTTTTTTATTATGGGTAAAAATAAAAATTCTCACAATACATTTGCAAAATGATATATAAATATATATGCATATATGTGTATTTGCTTACAAAAATGTTATTTATATATATATATACATATATTTTAAGAGGTGCTTAGATTACCCAAAATATTACACGGAACCCACTGGGATTCCCATGTTCCCCACCTCCCACACCTCCCACCACTAATTTTTTCTTTCAGTCTGTTTATGTGTTGTATTACATTGATTGACTTTTTTTATGTTGAAGCATCCTTGCATATCAGGGATGAAACCCACTTGGTCATGATGTATAATTGATTTGATGTGCTGTTGAATATGATTAGCAAGTATTTTGTTGAAGATTTTAGCATCTAGGTTCATTAGTGAGATTGGTATATAATTTTCTTTCTTGTGATGTCTTTGTTTGGCTTTGGTATTAGGGTGATGTTGGCATCATAGAATGCATTAGGCAATGTTCCCTCCACTTATTTTTGTAAGAATTTCTATTTTTTGGAAGAGTTTAAGCAGGGTTGGTGGTTAATTCTTCCTGGAATATTTTGTAGAATTCACCTGTGAAACCACATGGTCCTGGGCTATTCTTAGTTGAAAAGCTTTGATGACAAATTCTGCCTTGTTACTTGTGATTCGTCTGTTGAGTTCATCAATTTCTTCTTTCATCAATGAAGCTGCTTGTGTGTTTCTGGTAGTTTGTCCATTTCCTCTAAATTATCCCTCTTGTTGGCATACAATTTTTCAAATTATCCTCTTAAGATAATCTTTATTTCTGTGCTGTCAGTGGTGATATCCCTTCCTCATTTTTATTTCATATATTTGCATCTTATCTCTTTTTTCCTTTGTTAGTCTAGCTAAGGATTTGCCAATTTTATTAATTTTCTCAAAGAACCAGCTTTTGGTTTTTTATATTTACTATAGCTTTCTTATTTTCAATTTCATTTTGCTCTGCTCTAATCTTTGTTATTTCCTTCTTTCTACTTGTTTTGGGGTCACTTTGTTGTTCTTTTTACAATTCTTCCAAGTCTTTCATTTTAGTTCTTCTTTTTTTATTATAGGCAGTTATGGCTATGATTTCCCTCTCAGTACATCTTTTGCTGCATTCAAAAGGTTTTGATGAGTTATGTTGTCATTTCCATGTGTTTCAAGGAAGTTGCTGATTTCTTTGGCAATTTCCTCCTTTATCCACTGATTGTGTAAGAGTGTGTTGTTTAACTTCCCTATCTTTGGGCCTAATTTACTTCTCTGATTTCCAACATCATTTCATTGTGGTCAGAGAAATTACTTTGTATAATTTCAGTCTTTCTTAATTTATTGAGGGTTGTTCTGTGGCATAGCATGCAGTCTATCCTAGAGAATGATCCATGTGTGCTCAAGAAGAATGTATATCTCACTGTATTTGTGTGTAATGTTCTTTATATGTCTATTACCTCCATATAGTATTATTCAAGATCTCTGTTTCTTTATTGATCCTCTGTCAAGATGTTCTGTCCAATGGTGTTAATGGTGTGTTAAAGTCCCCCACTATAATTGTAGAGGCATCTATTTATCCACTTAAGTTTTTCCAATGTTTATCTCATGTATTTTGAGGTGCCCTGATTAAATGTATACATTTATATGATTGTTCTTTCTTCTTGATAGATTACCACTTTTATTAATACACAGAGGCCTTCTTTGTCTCTAACAATAGTTTTGCATTAAAAGTCTATTTTGTCTGATATTAGTATAGCTATCCCTGCCCTTTTCTGATTATTGTTTGCATGTAAAATTGTTTTCCAACTATTCAATTTCAGCCTCCTTCCATCCCTGGGTCTAAGGTGAGTTTCTTGTAGATGGCATATTCATGTGTCATATTTCCTTATCCATTCAGCCAATCTGTGTCTCTTGACTGGAGAGTTTAATCCTTAAATTCAATGCTATTACTGTCAAGGAATTACTTACATATATTTGAGGTTCATGTATGCTTTATATTGTTTTATTCCCTTTTTGTCTTCTTAGATATTCTTATATTCTCCTCTATCTCTCTCTCTCGTGTTTTTTTTTTTCTTTAATCCTACATAGCTCACTTTAGTATTTCTTGAAAGGCAAGTCTTTTATTGACAAATATTTTTAATTCCCTAATTTTTGAATGATAGCTTTACTGGATAGAGAATTCTTGGCTGGAAGTTTTTTTTTTTTTTTTTTTTTTCTTTTTGCACCTTAACTATACCATAACACTCTCTTCTTGCCCCATGGTTTCAGATGAGAAATTGGCAGTTAATATTATCGAGCTTCCCTTGTTTTTGATGAATCTCTTTTCTCTTGCTGCTTTCATTATTCTTTGTCTTGAGCATTGGACAATTTGGAAAAGTATATGTCTTGGGGTAGGCTTACTAGGATTTATTCTGTTTGGGGTGCACTGCACTTCCTTGATGTGTACGTCCATTTCCCTCAATAGATTTGAGAAATTTTCAACCATTATTTCTTCCAATACTCCCTTTGTCCCCTTTTCCTTCTTTTCTCCTTCTGTGATACCTATAATGAGTATGTTTGAGTGTTCCATGTTTTCATTCAAATTCCTTATTCCCTGATGGATTTTTTCTACCTTTTTATCTAACTACTTTACTATCTGTCTGATTTCAGCTATACTCTCCTCCACATCACTGACTCTTTCCTCTGTATGTTCAAATCTGCAGTATGTACTTCCAGTGTATTTTTGATATTTGCATTATGCCATTCATCACCATCAGGTCTGTTATCTTTTTATGTATGTTTACAATTTCTTCAGTTTGTCCCTCCAGTTTCTTCTTAATATAATTTATCTCAGCCTTCACTTCACTTAGTTGATTCATGATATTTGTTTGGACATCCTTGATTATCTGTTCCATATTCTGCATCTCCTCCTGTTTTTTTTTTTTTTTTTTTTTTCATTTTTTTTTCTAGACAGAATCACATCTTCTTGTTTCTTAGTAAGGCTGGTAAATTTTTGGGGGGTCTGGGCATCTGCTTATCTTGATGGGTTTATTTGGTTGGTTAGCTTCTCTTTCTACTCTAGGGTTAATTTTATTGATTCTTTCTGTGTGTTAGGGTTAATATTTTTAATATATATATTTTTATTTTTTTTAAAGATATTTAGACTACATAAATGTTACATAAAAAATGTAGGGATTCCCATATACCATGGTCCCCATACCTTCCAGATTTTTCCACATAAACAATAGCCTTCATTAGTGTGGTTCATTCATTGCAATTGATAAATGCATTTTGGGGAATTGCCACTGAGCATCAATTAGAGTTTACATTGTAGTTTACACTCTCTCCCACACAATTCTGTAGGTTATGGGAAGATGTACAATGGCCTATATCTGTCATTGCAATGTCATTCAGGATGATTCTCTCTTTGCTCTCTAGAGCCTCAATAGACCACTGCCTCCACATCAATATTGTGATTTCTTCAATTGATAGAATCACAATAAGTCTATAATAGAATACCAGTAAGTCCACTATAGTTCATAGTTCATTCCACAATCCTGAGAATTCTGGGATGGTGATGTCCACTCCACCTCTAATTGAGAGGGGGGCTTTGAACCCATATAGCTGATGGATGAGACTCTTACTTACAGTTGTGGGCTATCTCATGTACTTGGAATGGTGACTGTCCATCCTTACCTCCTTGTTATTTGTCCTGGTTGAGTCCAATGAACTGGAGAGTAGGTGTTGCAACTCTGCTGAGGCTCAGAGCCCAGCTGTCACATGGACAGTGCAAAGATTTAAGTCTCTTGGATGTACAATTACCAACTCTGTGATCAACAATAGGTTCAAATAGAAAAGACAGATGAACTATGTGTGTGGAAGCCATAACTGAGTCCAACTCTGTCATACTCAGGAGCACAAACTCCAAAGTAGGGCACACTGGCAAGGCACCAAATTCTGGAGGTATCTGCCCTGACCAGAGGACCTGGGTGTCTCCAGAACCATCAGAAGCCCCACTATTTGGGGTAGTATCTACATTGGCAGTCTATGAGATCCGCTGAGATGTGCAAAAGTGTTACCTCTGGGATGACCTCCCAACTCACTTTGAAGTCTCTTAGCCATATAAACTCATTTGGTATATTATAGTTTACATAGGTAAAGACCTATTCTCCCTTTTATTTGAGGTCTTTTACCAATTGCATTGCTACTTGGTGCTTGGTAGTAATCCCTCAGTGCCAGAGTGGTTCATCTTTGGGAGTCAAGACCCACACTGGGGGGAAGGTAATGCATTTATTTATTTATTTATTTATTTATTTATTTATTTATTTATTTATAAAAGATACTTAGATTACATAAATGTTACGCAAAAATTATAGGTAATGCATTTATATGCTGAGTTCAGCTTGGAGAGAGGCCACATTTGAGCAACAAGGAGGCTCTCAGGAGGTAATTCTTAGTCACCCTACCACACTAGACTAAGTTTCAATTTCAAGAGCAAAGTCTCATAAGCATAGTCATCAATATCAAAGACCCATCAATTGGTCATCCTCCTTTGCTAGTCATTGCCTCTGTACTTGGGGGATTGTTGCTATTCCATTTGAGAATGTGTCACAGCTCTCCAGCATGGGAATTCCATATTTAAGTTATTGTGTGAATCTTCACCCACTGTGACAATCCCCTGTGAACATATGAACACATTTATGTACATTATATACATGCCCAAGTGAACTTCCTCCCATGTATAACACCATTGACACCCCACACCAATTATCCTCTCCTGTGAGTTGTAATCCTCCTGTGATCCAAAGTTTCATCAAAAATGAAGAAAATAAAATAGTGAAATACAGTTAATAGGAAAATGAAATAATGATGGTAGGTTTAAATATAATTAAATAATAATGATAGGCTTAAATATAAGAAATAAAATACATAAATATTTTTTAAAAACTAAAAATAATATTTTAAAAATTGTGATAATAAATAATAAAGAAAAATATTTAAAACTTTTAGACATTTTGCTTTTTATCACTGTAATATCTGGTGTATTGTATATACAGTCACATTTACTTCCATTAGTTCCCCAGTGTCTTTCTTTTTTCCATTTTGTTTTCAAAGAAGTTTTGGTCACAGTTAATTCACATACAGAATGCTGGGGACTCCCATATACCCAACATCCTCCCACTTTTCCCTCTTCCTGTATTTTTAGCTTTTTATATGTGGATGATTCATTTGTTACAACTGATATAGAAATAGTGAAAAATATCTACAAACCATGGTCAATGGTTTATATTATGGTTTACATTTTAAACTACACTTTATAAATTTTGATGATATTTAACATGGCCTGTATCCATCATTGTAAGGCCATGTAGAACACTTCCATTGCCCGCTAATCATCCCCTGTTCCATCTATTCTATTCCTCCTTCCCCCTCACCTTGGGGCCCATGGAGCCCACCCAGCTTCACTCATTGGATGACAAGATTCATAGTTACTTGCAACAATACTGAGGTCTTGACACACTGGTTTGTCCTCCCTTATTAGGAACCGTTCATGCTCGTAAAAGACTCCCACTCCTTTGTTTGAGAACATATTGGTCCTCCCCAGGATGGGAGTCCAACTTCTTTCAGCTCATTATGTGGGTCTGCACCAACTGGTACAACACATTATGACAAAATGATCACTCTCACACTCCCTAGAAGCCTGCCCCAGGTGTGCCCAGATGCAAATGCCCCCATCCAACACCCTAAACCAGTAAACCTTCCATGTCATATTGCCATAAAAGCTTTCCCAACTTTGTACTTTCAACCACATACCCCCCAATTCCCAGTGTTCACCTGGTACCTCCCACAGCACTCCTCCCTATTCCATGGAACTTCCAACTCACACTGCCCACTCTACTCCACCAAACCTGGATCACCCAACCCAATAATATCAGTAATATCCTGTCATATTCATTCACTGGCAACTACACACTTCCACCTTATTTACATTTTACCCATATAGGTGTTAGCTCACAACTTTTTTCTCCCTTTATATTTCCTGTAAACCTTTCTTCCAGACTCTAGCTCTCAGAGTCTGCTCAATTTTCTTAAGCTATATCAGTGAGGTCATGTAAAATTTCTCCCTCAGTGGCTGGCTTGCTTCATTCAACATGAGGTCCCTGAGATTCATCCATGTTATCCTGTGTGTTAGCACTGTATTCATTCTTACAACTGAGTAATATCCCATCTTTTGAATATATCACACTTTGTGTATCTATTCATCTGTTAATGGGCATTTGGGTTGATTCCAACTTTTGGCATTACTGAATAATGCTGCAATGAACATTAGTGTGCATATATCTTTTCATGTCCTTTCTTTCAATTCTTCTGCATATATACCCAGCAGTGGAATTGCTGGATCATATAGTAAGTTTCTTGAGGTGCCACCAAAATGTCATCCACAATGGCTGGACCATTCCACATTCTCACCAGCAGTGTATGAGGGTTCCCATTCCTCCACATCCTTCCCAACATTTGTATTCTTCATCTTTATTTTTATTTTTATTTTTACCGGCAGGTCCGGGGATCAAACCCAGGTACCTCCATATGGGAGATGGATGCCCAACCATTTGAGCCACATCCATGCCCCTCTTCTATTTTTTTTAACAGCCACCAGTCTAATGGTTGTAAGATGGTATCTCATTGTAGTTTTGATTTGCATTTCCCTGGTAGCTAGTGATGTTGAGCATCTTTTCATGTGATTTTTAGCCATTTGTATTTCTTCCTTGGAGAAGTGTCTTTTCAAGTCACTTGCTCGTTTTTTTAAATGGGTTGTTTGTTTTTTTATTTTTGAGGTGTAGAATTTCCTTAAATATGCTGAATATTAGGCTCCTATCAGATAAATGATTGCCAAATATTTTCTCCCATTAGGTAGGCTACCTTTTTACTTTCTTGGCAACCTACTTTGATGTGCAAAATTTTAATTTTGAGGAGATCCCATTTATCTATTTTATTCTTTCACTGCTTGTACTTTGGGTGTGAAGTTCATGAAATCATTTTCTATTGCAAGGCCCAGTAGATGCTTCACTACATTATCATCCAAATTTTCATGGACTTGAATCTTATATTTAGATCTCTGTTCTATCTTGAGTTGATTTTGGTATTAGGTGTGCAATAGTGTTCCTCTCTCATTCTTTTGGGTGTGGATATCCAAGCACCATTTGTTAAAGAGGCAATTCTCTAGCAATTCAGTGGACATGGTGGCCTTGTAAAATATCAGATGACTGTATATGCGAGGATCTATATTAGAACTCTCAATTCGATTACATTGGTTGGTATGTCTATCCTTATACAAACACAATGCAGTTTTGACCACTGTAGCTTTGTAGTATGTTTTAATTCAGGTGGTGTGATTCCTCCAATTTCATTTTTCTTTTTTAATATATCTTTGGCTATCAGGGCCTCTTGCCTTTCCAAATAAATTTCATAATTAGTTTTTCCAATATGGTAAAAAATGCTTTGTTTATTTTTACTTGGATTTAATTAAATCTATAGATCAGGTTTGTCTGGATAGACTTCTTAATGAGGTTTAATCTTTCTATCCATGAACAGGGAATATTTTTCCATTTATTGAAGCCTTCTTTGATTTCCTTTAACAGTGTTGTGCAGTTTTCTGTGTAAAAGTCATTCACATCTTTAGCTAAATTTATTCCTATATATTAGATTCTTTTATTTACTATTGTAAATTGTATGTTTCCTCCTCAGATTGCTCATTGTTGGTGTACAGAAATGCTACTGAGTTTTGCACATTGATCTTATAGCCTGCAATTTTATTGAACTCATTAATAAGTTCTGGAAACTTTGTTGTAGATTTCTCAGCACTTTCTGTGTATAGAATCATGCTGTCTGCAAATAGTGAAATTTTTACTTCTTCCTTTCCATTTTGGATGCCTTTTATATCTTTTTATTGCCTCAGTGTTCGTGCAAGTAATTCTAAGACAATGCTAAATAGGAGTGGTGATATTAGGCATCCTTGTCTTGTTTCCAATCTTTGAGGGAAATCTTTTAAGATTTCAAAATTGAAAATCATGTTAGCAGTGGGTTTTTCATATATACCCTTTATCATGTTCAGAAAGTTCCTTCTACTTCTGTGTTTTGCAGTGTTTTTATCAGGAAACGGTGTTGTATTATGTTGAATGCCTTTTTCTGCATCTATAGATATGATCATGTGATTTTTTTTCTTTCAATCTGTTTATGTGGTGTATTACACTGATTGATTTTCTGATGTTGAACCATCCTTGCGTACCCAGGATGAAACCCACTTGGTCATGAGGTATAATTCATTTGATGTGTTTTTTAATACAAATAGCAAGTATTTTGTTGAGGATTTTAGCATATAGTTTCATTAGAGAGGTTGGTCTGTAATTTTCCTTTCTTGTGATATCTTTGTTTGGCTTTGGTATTAGGGTATTGTTGGCATCATAGAATGAGTTATGCAATGTTCTGTCTACTTCTATTTTTTGGAAGAGTTTAGACAAGATTGGTGTTCCTTCTTTCCAGAGTGTTTGGTAGAATTCACCTGTGAAGCCGTGTGGTCTTGGGCTCTTCTTAGTTGGAAGGTTTTACATGATTGATTCTTTCTCTTAACTTGTGATTGGTCTATTGAGTTCATCACTTTCTTCTTTTGTCAATGTAGGCTACGTATGTGTCTCTAGGAATTTTTCCATTTCTCTAAATTATCCTTCTTTTTGGCATATAATTTTCAACGTATCTTCTTATGATATTCTTTATTTCTTTGGGTTAGTGGTGATATCCCCTTCCTCATTTCTTATTTGGTGTATTTGAATCTTCTTTTTTTGTTAGTCCACTTAAGGGTTTGTCAATTTTATTCTCCTTTTTGAAGAACCAGCTTTCACTTTTGTGTATTTTTTAATAGTGCTTTCTTACTTTCTATTTCGTTTAGCTCCTCTCTAATCTTTGTTATTTCTTTCTTTCTACTTCTTTTAGGGTTACTTTTTTGTCCTTTAAAAAATTTCTCCAGGTGTGCAAGTAGGCCTTTGATATTAGCTCTTTCTTCCTTTTTGAAATATGCATTTGTGGCTATGAATTTCCATCTCAGTGCAGCTTTTGCTGCATCCCATAAGTTTTGATATGTTGTGTTGTCATTTTCATTCGTTTCAAGGTAGTTAATAATTTCTTTTGAGATTCCTTCCTTGATCCACTGTTTGTCTAAGAGTGTGCTGTTTAACCCCATATCTTTGTGCCTATTAATGATTCTCTGGTCCTTATTGATTTCCAGCTTCATTCAATTGTGTTCTGAGAAATTACTTTATGTAATTTCAATCTGAATTCATTGAGAATTTTTGTGGCCTACCATGTGGTCTATCTTGGATAATGATCCTTGTGCACTCAAGAAGAATGTATATCCATCTGTATTTGGGTGTAGTGCCCTGTATATGTCTATTAGTTCCAGATCCTCTAGTGTATTATTCAATGTCTTTGTTTCTTTATGGAAATGTATAATAGTGATAATGGTGTATTAAATCTCCAATTATAATTATAGAGGCATCTATTTCTCCTCATGTTTTTTCCAGTGATGCCCTCATGTATTTTGACGTGCCCCAGTTAGGTGCATAAATGTTTATGATTGTTCTTTCTTGTCAAAATATTATCCCTTTTACTAATAAGTAGTGTCTATCTTTGTCTCTTACCATAGTTTTTGCATTTAAAGTCTATTTTGTCTGTTTTTAATATAGCTACTCCCATCCTTTTTGATTGTATCTTTGTAAGATTTTTTCCAGTGCTTCACTTTAAGCCTCCTTGCATCCCTGGGTCTGAGGTGGATTTCTTGTAGACAACATATATATAGGTCTTATTTCCTTATCCATTCTGCCTATCTGTGTTTCATTTAATCCATTAGCAGTGTTATTACTCAAGGAATTACTTATATTATCCATATTTTCTTTGGGCTTATGTATGTCATATGTTGTTTTTATTTCTTTTTGTTTTTTTAGTTGTTCTTACACTCTCCTCCAGTTCTCTGTCTCCTGTTTTTTCCTTTCAACATGAAGAGCTCCCTTTAGTATTTCTTGAAGGGCAGGCTTATTATTGGTATTCTCTCTTAATTTCTGTTTATCTGTGACTATTTTGAACTCTCCATCATTTTTGAATGCTAGCTTGGCTGGATAGACAATTTTTGCCTTGAAGATTTTTCTTTTAGTACACTGCCTTCTTGACTCCATGATTTCAGATGAAGGATCTGCACTTAATCTTATTGAGCTTCCCTTGTATGTGATGGTTCTCTTTTATCTTGCCAGTATTTTGTCTTTGTCTTGAGCATTGGATAGTTTGACCAGTATTTGTCTAGGATTAGGCCTATTGGGATATACACTGTTTGAGGTGCACTACACTTTCTGGACATTTACACCCACCTCCTTCAATAGGTTTGGGATGTTTTCAACCATTATTTCCTCCAACACTCCTTCTGTCCTCTTTCCCTCCTCTTCTCCTTCTGGGATGCTTATCATGATTACATTTGTGCATTTCGTGTTGTCATTCAAATCCCTAAGTCCCTGCTGGATTCTTTCTATCATTTTACCTATCTGTTCTACTCTTTGATTTCAGCTGTACTGTCTTCCACATTGTTAATTCTTTCCTCTGCCTGTTACTTTTTTTACGTATGTTTACATTTCTTCATTATGTTACCCAAGTTTCTTCTTAATATCCTTAATCTCTTCCTTCACGTCATTAAGTTGGCCCATGATATTTGTTTGGACAGCTCTGCTATTTGTTTGATGTTCTGCATCTCCTCCTGGTTTTTAGTTTGTTCATTGGACTGTGCCTTGTCTTCCTCTTTATTAGTACAGTTTGTAATTTTTTGTTGCTGCCTGGTCATCTTTTTATCTTGATATGATTATTCAGTTGATTAGCTTCTCTCTTCTACAGGTTTATTTAGTTGCTGTTTTTGAGTGTGTGTTAAGTTTTCTCTTTGACACTTTGTTCCTCTTATTCTATTTCCTTGCTGTTGTCTACCTTCCCTTTAATGAAAAAGATTATGGTCAGAGTAATCAAAAGATGTAAGAAAAGAAAAAGGATGATAGTAATAATAATAGTAAAAGTTAGAAGAGGAACTATGTAAGACCTAAGAAATTGAATATGAAAGTCATGTAAGCAATGTAGATTAATAGGAATAAAAAAGTGGGGTACAATGAAATGGGAAACTGAATAGAGAAAAATATAGAGAATGAATTAAAAGGCCAGAATTATGAGGAAAGAGGGAAAGAGAAAAGACAAAAAGAAAATAAGTTAATAAAAGGAAACACAAGACAAGAGAGAAATAAAAACCAGAAAAATTGAAGACATGTGACATGTAAGAACAACAACAGAAAGTGGAAGATAGAAAGATGAAGGAAGGAAAAGTGATAGCATTGGTAGATAAAATCATTATACATGGAAAATGGGAAGCCAAGGAATAGGAAACATAGCAAACAAGAAACAAGCCAGCAGCACCTTATTAAAAAAGGGGTGGGGGGTGAAAGAGAAAAGGTAAACAAAAAACAAAAAAAGCAAACAAACACCCAAGCAAGCAATCAAACAAAAACTAAGGAAAAGCAACCTTCCCTCTTAGACCCCTAAGGAGCTTCTCAGGCTGCCAGTGTTCATCAATCAATTACCCTGAAACTTTCCATCTGCAGGTTTTGCAGCAGGTTTTAGCAAGTAAACTAAGTTAAGTTTTTAAAAAAGTAAACTTTTTTAGGAAAAGTAAGAGTCCTAAGAGAAACTAATACAAAAATAATGTCTATGTTTTCCCTTTCTTAAAGTAAAAGCTGGATGCTTGATATTCTGGTGTATCTCTACTCTAAGAGGAGCCAGGAATTGAACTAGGGACCTTGTATACTCAAAGCAGAAACTCCTCCACTGAGCTAAACTTTCTTATTGGGTCAGTTAGCTTTTCAGAAAGCTATCCAGTCACTTTCTCTCCTCGGGCAGTTTTGACTCTTTGCAGTTGGGCAGATTCCAGCAGATTTGGAGCCTGTCTGTCCCTGCTCCTTTTATATTTTTATTGCTTTCTCTCCCAGGGCAGCAGGACAAAATAGCCTGTGTGAGTGGATCCCCCCTCATCTCTCCTAGACATGTTGAGTTGCTTTCTGAAATTCAAATGGGACCCTGGTGACTAAAGTCACTGCAGAAAAATGATTCTTAATCATCTTGCAGAACACACCATCCACCCATGGGACCCCACATAGGCTCGTGGAACCATATTAAGTGCCTCTAATTTCCCTATTCCCTTAGGGGAGCTGGAATTTTGATAGCTTTCAGCACCAGAGTAGTCAATTGCCTGACTCCACCCTCCCCCAGCCCAAGTTTCTCTAACCCAGGGTGGTTAGGTAAATCAGACTGCCTGAGCAGATTTGCCTCTCCCCTCTTCCTGGTGTCACCTTATGCTTGCTGGTGTGCCATCAAAGCTCAAAGGGGATCCGATCAACCAAACCCACAGAAAGGAAGCCCCTCTCCACCCTTTGCCAGAACACTCCCACTCGTGCAGAATGCTACTTCCAACTTGGTGGCTGGCAGGAGTTGGGACTCACAGCATTATTTGCCTTGAGGGGGGCACTTAGCTGTCCACTGCTTCCAGCCACAGAGGCAAGAAACTCGTGGCTTTATCTTGAGATCTTTATCTCTTTGTCCAGCTCCCTCCAGACTGATGCCCTGAAGCCTCCTGCTCTATGGCTTCATAAAACAACTCACTTGAAAAGGATCTTGCTGCCACTCAGCCATTTTTTGCAAGAGAAATGGTGAGTGCCCACTTAAACCAACACCATTTTGCCACCTAATACCATTGTCTTCTTAACTCCATGGTTTCTGATTAGAAATTGACACAGTCTTGAGTGTCTCTTGTATGTGATGAATTTCTTTCCTCTTACTGCTTTTATATTTTTCTATTTATCACTGGCATTTCTCATTTTGAATAGTATGTGTGTTGGAGTAAGTTTATTTTGAATTATTCTGTATGGAGTATGTTGTCCTTCTTGGATATTGATATTTTTGTCTTTCAAATGGATTGGGGAATTTTCTGCCTTTATTTCCTGAAATATTCTTTCTGCACCTTTTCCCTTCTCCTCCTATCAGGACATCATAATGCATGTGTTTGCATGTTCCACAGTTATTCAATTCCCTGAGAGCTGTTAGATTTTTGACATTATTTTCTCTCATCTTCTGTCCTTTCAAGTAATGATGTTCTATCTTCTTTTTTTTTTTTTATGCTACAACACAGTGAAATTTATTGTAAATGAGGAAGATAGTTAATAGTACAATTATAAAAATATTCTTTCATGATTTACAACAAAGGTGCAACAGTAAGCAAGAATGAAGATAACCATAAATGTTAAGTACATAACATTTGCTTTATATAAATCCATATTTCTATATAGAATCACTTTCCATCTCTCTGAATGACCCCTTTTTTAAAAAAATTAATTTATTTTTTATTGTGAGTAAAAATAAAAATTTTCACAAAACCTACCAATATTTGTAAAATGAAATAAAAATATATATGCATAGATGTGCATTTGCTTACAAAAATGTTATATATATATATATATAAATATATTTTAAGAGGTGCTTAGATTACCTAAAATATTACACGGAACCCACTGGAATTCCCATGTTGCCCTCCTCCCACACCTCCCACCACATCCCATACAAACATCTCCCACAAGTGTGGCCCACCACCCTCAACAGAATTACACATCCTGGGGCCTTGCCACCAACCATAGACCATAGTTCACATCGTAGACCACACTCTCTCCCACACAGTTCTGAGTGGTGTGTGCTGATTTGAAATGGCCTACATCCGTTGCCACAACGGTACTCAGGACAACCTCCAAGTCCAAAGAAGCCCCTGTATTTAAACTGCTCGTCTCCTCCCTGCCCCAAAAGTGTCAAGTGGCCACTGGCTCCACCTCATTGTTATAATTTCTTCCATTGCTAGAATCACCATATGTGTACAACAGAATACCATCAAGTCCACTCTAGTCCATAGTTCTTCCCCCAATCCTGAGGGGACTGGGAGGGTCCACTCCATCTCCAAGTGAGAGAGGGCTTATATCCCATGGATATGGTGGGTGGGATGATCCTGCCTGCAGATGCAGGCCCTCTCCATTCCCGGGGAAGGCCGTTGCGCAATGTTGTCTCCTCGCCAGGAGACTTGGATGAGTCCATTGAGCTATAGGGTGGGAGGTGCATGCACACCTGGCACATAGGTAGGCCAGAGGCTCCAGTCTCTGGAAGTATACCTAAAAACTCCAGCATCACATATAGGTTTGAATAGAAGGGACTGATGAACCATGTGCAGGGAGGACTTATTTGAGTCCATTCTGTCACTCTCAGGAGCACAGATTCCAAAATAGAGCCCACTGATAAGGCATTAGTCTCTGGGGCTATCCCCCCTTATATAGGACCTGGGTGTCTCCAGAGCTCTCAGGAGCCCCTCTGTGGGGTGATAGGCACTTAGATATTCTATGAGCTCCTACTGAGGTGTGCGTAAGAGTTACCTCTGGGATGACCTCCCGACTCTCTTTGAAGTCTCTTAGCCACTTGAACTCATTTGTCTTTACCTTTTCCCCTTTTTATTTAAGGTCTTTTTCCAGTTGTGTTGCCAGTTGGCACTTGGTATTAATCCCTCATTGCCAGGGAGGCTCATCCCCAGGGGTCATGTCCCACATTGGGGGGAAGGTAATGCAATCATATGCTGAGTTTGGCTTAGAGAGAGGCCA
>JAKSZT010054112.1:307744-346198 GCA_026826555.1 Tolypeutes matacus | reverse complement strand
AATTGGTCTGTAATTTTCCTTTCTTGTGGTATCTTTATTGGGTTTTGGTATTAGGGTAATGTTGGCATCATAGAATAAGTTAGGCAATATTCCTTCTACTTCTATTTTTTGGAAGAGCTCAAGTAGAATTGGTGTTAGCTCTTTCTGGAATGTTTGGTAGAATTCAGCTGTGAAGCCATCTGGTCCTAGACTCTTCTTAGTTGGGAGGTTTTTAATGACTGAGTCTATCTCTTTACTTGTAATTGGGCTGTTGAGTTCATCTTTTTCTTCTTTCATCAATGTAGGCTGTTTGTAAGTTTCTAGAAACTTGTCCATTTCCTCTAAATTATCATTCTTGATGGTATATAATTTTTCAAGTATCCTCTTATGATACTCTTTATTTTTGTGGGGTCAGTAGTGCTCATTCCTTATTTTATGTATTTGCATCTGTTCTCTCTTTTTCTTTGTTAGTCTGGCTATGGTTTTGTCAATTTTATTGATATTCTCGAAGAACCAACTTTTGGTTTTGTTTATTGTTTCCAGTGCTTTCTTATTCTTTCATTTAGTTGTGCTCTAATCTTTGTTATTTCCTTCTTTCTACTTCCTTTAGGTTTAGTTTGTTGTTGTTTGTCAATCCCTCCAAGTGTGCAGTTAAGTCTTCAATTTTAGCACTTTCTTCTTTTTTAATATATGTATTTATGGCTATGAACTTCCCTCTCATGATAGCTTTTGCTGCATCCCATAGGTTTTGATATATTGTGTTGTCGTTTTCATTAGTTTCAAGGTAGTTACTGATTTCTTTTGAGATTTCCTCCTTGTCCCACTGTTTGTCTAAGTGTATGTTGCTTACCTTCCATATCTTTGTGCCTAACCTGTTTCTCTGGCTCTTAGTGATTTCCAATTTCATTCCATTGTTTTCAGAGAAATTGCTTTGTATAATCTCAATCTTTCTGAATTCATTGAGAGTTGTTCTGTGTCCTAGCATGTGGTCTATCTTGGAGTATGATCCATGTGCACTCGATAAGAATGTAAATCCTGCTGTATTTTGGTGTAGTGTTCTGTATATGTCAATTAGGTCCAGCTCCTCTAATTTATTGTTCAATGCCTTTGTTTTTTTATTGATTCATTGTCTAGATGTTCTGTCTAATGATGGTAACGATGTTTTAAAGTCCCCCGCTGTAATTGTAGAGGCATTTATTTCCCCACTTAATTTTTTCAGTTTACCTCATGTATTTTGAGGCACCCCGATAGGTGCATACATGTTTATGATTGTTCTCTCTTCTTGAAAGATTACAACTTTTACTAATATATAATGTTTATCTTTGTCTTTTATAATAGTTTTGCATCTTAAGTCTACTCTGTCTAATATTAGATTAGCTACTCCAGCCCTTTTTATGGCTATTGTTAGCTTGTAAAATTGTTTTCCATTCATTCACTTTGAGCCTCCTTGAATCCCTGGGTCGAAGGTGGTTTTCTTGTAGACAGCATAGAGATGGATCGTATTTCCTGATCCATTCCGTCAATCTGTGTCTCTTGAGTGGTGAATTTAATCCATTAACATTCAGTGTTATTACTCACAATGAATTTCTTACTTCAGCCATATTTTCTTTGGGTTAATGCATGTCATATGTTGTTTTGTTGCTGTTTTTGTCTTTTTGGTCTTTTTAAACTCTCCTCCAACTTTCTCTCCCTTCTTTTTTCCTTTCAACTTGTAGAACTTCCTTTAGTATTTCTTGAAGTGCAGGTTTTTTATTGACATACTCTTTTAATTTCTGTTTATCTGTGAATATTTTGAGCTCTCAATCTTTTTTGAATGCCACTTTTGCTGGATAGAGAATTCGTGGCTGGAAGTTTTTTTCTTTGCGTACCTTGACTATGTCATACCACTGTCTTCTTGCCTCCATGGTCTCAGATGAGAAATCAGCACTTATTGTGCTACCCTTGTATGTGATGGTTCTCTTTTCTCTTTCTGCCTTGAGTATTTTCTCTTTGTCTTGAGCAAGTGACATTTTGACAAGTATATGTCTTGGAGTTGGCCTGTTTGGATTTATACTGTTTGGGGTGCTTTTTGCTTCCTGGATCTGTACATCCATCTCTCTCAATAGGGTTGGGAAGTTTTCAACCATTATTTCCTTCAACACTCCTTCTGTTCCCTTTCTCTTCTCTTCTCCTTCTGGGTTGCCCAAATTGCATATGTTTGTGCTTTTTGTGTTGTCCATTAAGTCCCTGAGCCCTGCTGGATTTTTTCTTTCTTTTATCTATCTGTTCTACTCTCTGTTTGATTTCAGATGTATTGTCTTCCACATTACTAAGTCTTTATTCTGCCTGTTCAAATCTGCTGTTATATGAATCCAGCATCTTTTTGATTTCTTGGATTTTGCCATTGATCACCATCATTTCTGTTATCTTTTTATGTATGTTTACAATTTCTTCAGTATATTCTCCCAGTGTCTTCTTTATATCCTAATATCTTCCTTCACTTCTTTAAGTTGGCCCTTGCTATTTGTTTGGAAATCTTTGATTAATTGTTCTATGTTCTGCATATCTCACTGGTTTTTAGTTTGTTAATGGACTGATCCATGTCTTCCTGTTTCTCAGTGTGGTTTGTAATTTTTTGTTGCCTTCTAGTCATCATTTTATCTTGATGGCTTCGTTCAGTTGATTAGCTTCTCTCTCTGCTCTAGAGTTTTATTTAGCTGGTGGTTCTGTGTGTGTGTTAAGTTTTTACTTTAACACTTTTTCTTCTTATTTTATTTTCTTGCTTCTTTCTATGTTCCCTTGAAAGCAAAAGATTAGGGCTAGAGGAATCGATAAATTTGAGAAAGGAAAAGGATAATAGTAATATTGATACAAGTTAGAAGAGGGCCAAATAAGACTTAGTGAAATGAATATTTAACTTATGTAGGCAGTGTAGAGTAATAGGAAAAAAAGTGGAGTACCTACAATGAATTGGGAAACCAAATAGAGGAGTATATATATAATGATTTAGAAGGCTAGAATGATGAGTAGGGAGAGAAAGAGTGAAGAATGGGCTGAAATTAAAAAGTTAATATTAATAAAAAAAGAAGAAAACAGAATAGATAGAACAGTGGGATAATGAAAAAAAATGTGGTATATAAGAACCACGAAATAAAGCAGAAGGCAGAAAGATGAAGGAAGGATAAGAGATAGCTTGGGATACAAAATCAATATAGACAGAGAATAGAAAATCACTGAAGAACAAACACAGCAAAGAAGAGACAAGCTAGCAGCACCTAATTGAAAAAAAAAAAAAAGAAAGAAAGAAAAGGGGGAGGAATGAGGAAAGAAAAGCAAGAGGCTACAAATAAACAGAGAAAAACCAAACAACCACAGAGACAAGCAGTCAAACAAAGCTAAGGAGGAACAGTGTTCCCTCTAGGGTACTTGTGGAACCTCCTAGCCTGCTTGTGTTTATCAATCAATTTCCTGCAGGGTTCTATCTGTGGGTTTGGGGGCAGATTTTAGCTATTAAACTAAATTAAAAGAAGAATTCATTTTTCAGTTTTTAAAGTGACTGTCTTCTTCTTCTTCTTTTTATTTTTTTTTGGTGAAAAGAAGGCCTCTTGTAGACCACCCCCTTCACCGAGGGGACCCTAAATAGCTCATATAAACTATTCAAGCACTTCCCACTTCCTGGCCTCCCCAGGGGAGCTGAAGCTCTGATGCTTGTCAGTGCAGAGAAATAAATTTGGCTGACTCTGCCCCCTCTGGAAACAAGCACTAGGGTCACAGGGCCGCTGGGTAAATCAAGCTTCCTTAGTAGATTTGCCACTCCCCTCAGCCTGGTACTGCTTCAAGCCAGCTTATCTGCTCCCCAAAGCTATGAGGGGGTCCACGCAGTCAAATCCACAGAAGGGAAACCACTCTCCACCTTCTGTCAGAACCCTCACTCTCTCAGAGAATGCTCTCTCTCACTGGGTTGGCGGGGTTTGTGATGTATGCCTGGGCAGCTAGGTAAATCAACTTCCTCAGTAGATTTGCCCCTACCCTCTGCCTGGTTTTGATTCAATCCACCTATTTTGTTTGCCCAAGCTGCAAGGGGTTCCAGGCAGCCAAATCCACAAAAAGGAAACCCCTCTCAGCCCTTTGCCATAACCGTCCCACTCTCAGAGAACGCTCCCTCTCACTGGGTTGCCGGGCAGGAGTCGCGGCTCAAGCCAGCTTTTTTCCCTGAGGGTGGGGCTCAGCCATCTGTGTTAACCACCACAGGCATGCTTATATCTCATGAATCTCTACCAATCAATCCACGCCATCAATCTGCCTGCAGATAGATGTCCCAAGCTTCTCACTCCATATGCCCACAGCACAGACCCCTGGGCAGGACCCTGTCCACAATCAGCCATCCTCAGAGAGCTAGTCAATGAGTGCCCTCCTAAACCAATGCCATCTTGCTCCTCTAATATAGGAATTTAAGATGAATGTATTTAGCTGTAAATTTTTCCTGAAACAAAAAGTACCATAGTCAAATAATCAACTGTTATGTGTAGTAATGAAGAGTATTGATGGATGCAAATTAAGTTGTAAAACAAATATATTTTTTAAAACACAGAAATAAAGTGGATTGAATGTATAGAAAGATGAATGATAAAAAATAGTACAAATGTTCATTGCATAGTATTAGCAAAATATTTGCATACATGTAATCAAGCAGGGAAAGGAGGGGAATAAGCAAGTGCTGAGATGGCTGCTGAATGCTTTCCCCAAAAGAGCTGAGCATATTTATTGTTGGATTTGTTTTTCATTCCATGTCTAGTTTGTGAATTCCTGGTTATGTCTGTTAGGGTGGGAAGGGCATGGTACAGAGGTTTTGACAGACTTTAAGACAGGTGCTTTTCCATTTTGGGGACCTGTGATGTTTAGCTTAATATGTCAACACAATCAGGTAATGGTGCACAGCTGTTTGGTCTAGGAAGTACTGGGCTAATTGTAATACAAGGGCGTTTCATGGACTTTAATCATCAGTGAATTGATGGCATAGATGCCTGGTTACATCTACAATCAACTAAGGAGATTGCCATCAACAATAAATGATGTCTCATCCAAGCAGTTGAAGGCCTTAAAAGGGAAAATGATTTCAGCATTCAGAGAGAGTGTTCCTATCTTTGCTTTAGACACAGCCAGCAACTCCTGGGAACTCATCAAAGACCTTCATTGGAGCCCTTGGTTTGCTGCCTGCTTTGTGAGAATTTGAGCTTGTGCATTCCCATGGTTGCATGAAGCAATTTTATAAAACCTCATACTATTTACAGATATCTTCTGCTGGTTCTGTTTCCCTAGAGAAACCTGACTAATACAGGGCCTCTATACAATTTTCATTTTTGGAACCTTTATTTGAAGATGGAGACTTCAAAGTCTACATCTCTTTTCTTCTCTACTGAAAAATTCTCTAATGCCTCTTTTCTCACTATGGTGTCAATTCATATTTGTTTCTGAATAAATGGGTGAATCTCAACAAGGATGATTTCAGTTTGCAGGGGCTACTTGGGAAATATTTGAATTAACCAAAAATGACCATTTGAGGTATGCACTTGAAAAAGAATCTCCTGGTCTCCATCAAATTATGAAGTGCCTTCTCTGATTGATGTTTAGAAGTTCTAAAAGCTGTAATGATTCTAAAAGAGCCTCTTTAAATGATTCCTTATAGCGTGCTGCTAGATGTTTATGGTGGAAAAATTGTTTTAACTAAACAAAATTGAGTCATTTCTGACAAAATTGATTTCAACTGTAATTCAATTTTGTATAAATTGTCCAAGATCTTTTGATACCTTAAAACCTTAGGCTTATGTTAAATTTAGCTTGCATGGTATGCAAGGTATGGTTTTGTTGAGAAAATAAAAGGGAATAGTTCTTCCCTAAAGCAAAATCATTCATTATTGCAAATTTTAAAAAAGAGAAAAATTAAGGATAAAACCTGAAAGAATAGGACACTTACAAATGGTTTGCAGAAAAATAATTTTGTTTTTTCATGGTCATTGCTGGATAAGATACATTGGGGTTTTCAATAAGATTTTTATAAACAGCATATACATGCGAATTTGAAATTTGGTTTCCCCCCTGTTAAAATGACAACGTTTTCTGGGATTATTGGTCTGCTCTTAGTAAGAGGTTGTAAGAAGTTTTATTTACCTTCTGAATAATTGGCCCAGAAGGCATTTATTCAGTGTCACATCACAATAATTTTCTACCCCACATCTGGTCTTTAATATGAATGCAATTTTTTAAGGGAATCAAATTATGTCCCTTTTAAAATAAATATTTTGGTAAAGAAGTATATTCTCTCCAGAATACTGTTTTAATCTTTCATTATCACTTAAATAAATAAGGAGCCAAGTCTTGTTCACAGTGACCTATGACCTTATTTGATATACATTACAAACTCCTGGAAATTTTAGCATTTTGTATTGCCTCAATCAAATCCTAAGTATGTCTCTTTGATCACAGATTTCTTCAGGGGTCCTGGAAAATTTTAAAAAATATTCTTTTACCTTATAAAAAAAGAAATGTTAAAAGTTGTTAGGTTTATTTGATATGTTGGGACTTGCATGGGATGTCCTGTCAAATTAAAAGGAATTTTCTAACCTTCTGTTGGTTAAAATTGAGTGGATAAACAAGTTATTAACATACATATTTCAGAAGTGATACAAATTTCCTAAAGAATTGTCAACATCTTTACTGTTCATGGTATACACTATTATGGATTTGCAAGATATTAGACAAGAGTATTATTTTTAATAATTTAAGTTATTCTTTATAAAATGCAACATGCTACAAAATAACCAAGTTTCCTGGTCAGTTATATTGTATTTCTCTGGTACTTCTCTGAAAGAGCTTGCAGTCAGCTACAAGATCAGAGCTTTGTCTTCAGCAAAAAATAAAATAAAATAAAAGGAAAAAGGAACTTTAAATGAGAAGTGAGGTTAATATCCAATTACAATTGAGCTTATCATTGCAATCTTATGAAAATCACTGGAGACATGGGGAGAAACACGCAGAATATTCCAGTCTTTAACTGGGCAGAGTGTCTAGACCATAGCCAGCTGTGTAACAGTAGTAGCTGCTTGTATTAGTCAGCCAAAGTGGTGCTGATACAAAATACCAGAAATCTGTTGTCTTTTATAAAGGGCATTTATTTGGGGTAGAAGCCCATAGTTACCAGGCCATAAAGTATAAGTTACTTCCTTCACCAAAGTCTATTGCCACATGCTGGGGCAGGATGGCTGCCAATGTCTGCAAGGGTTCAGGCTTCCTGGGTTCCTCTCTTCCCAGGGCTTGCTTGTCTCTGGGCTCAGCTTCTCTGCTCTCTCCACAAAGTCAGCTGTAGACTATGAGGCTCTCTAGGCTTTGTTTCTCTCCACAAGGCCAGTTGTAGACTTTCAGGCAAATGACTGTCTTTCTGGGGCTTCTGCCATGTCTAAGAGCCATCTTTATTCCTCTGTGTTCTTCTCCTAAGTGTTCACTTACCGGGCTCCAGCTCAAAACTCAGCATCAGAACTCCAACTCTGTCCTTTGCCATGTCTTTTATCTGTGTGTCCACACCCACCAAGGGGCAGGGACTCAATGCCCTACTGGTATGGCCCAATCAAAGCCCTAATCATAATTTAATCATGCCCAGGTTCAGACCAGTTTGCAAAAATAATCCAATATTTATTTTCAGAATTCATAAACAATGCCAAACTGCTGTGCTGCTGTTGCAAGATTACATGAGGTGTCAACTGACTTGGTCAGGAGGCATACTTTGTGGTTAATAGCGCACACCATTTGCCAATTTCTAATCTCAAGAAAAACCCAGCATATGTCAGCTCACAGGCTGACCTTTTATGAAATCATATTGCTCTCTCCTTAAAATATACAAATCCTCCACTGTAATTCTTTAAATCCATTACTCTTTTGCCCATGCCTGAGGAAGGTGGGCCTCAAGATTGTGAGGTTCCTGTTTCTCAGTTATTATCTGCAAGACCAGACTTCCCAAAATACACACATACACACACACAACAAAACAAACAAACAAAACCCTCGATAAACCTGGTTTAGATCTTTTTAGATGTGTCTTACCTTAAAACAGAAATAGGTAATTATGAGGCAGGTTACGAATTAAGAACAGCAGTAAAAAAAATTTAAGGGTCAACAAGCCCCTGGCCTCACCATCATCTAGGAAGCTGAGTTAAAACTTAAATAGAGGCAGTCTTTTAGCTAAAGGAAAATCACTTAATATTTATACTGACAATAGATATGCATTTGGAGTAATTCATGATTTTGGAAGTTTATGAAAACAAATGAGGCTTCCTGAAGTCATTAGGTGCCAAATAAAAAATGGTGAATAATTTTCTGAACTATTAAGTGCATTTCTATCACCTAAGAGAAGGGTAAAACAAAGAAAAATTGCTGTGATACATATGAAGGCTCACACTCACAAAACTGAGTAAGAAAATAAGAAAAATGCCAAACTAGCAGCTCAACTAATTATGGAGACAAGAAAAATTTTTCCTTGTATACTGTTCCTCATAAGACCTCTCCAAATGAGTTAATTCACAGTTAGTGAAATGTCTCTGATTTTAAAAAAGAGGAATATTGTCATCTCAGTTACCAATTAAATTCTGAGAATGGAATTTTGGAAGTGCTAGATGGTGCTTTATTTGCCCCAGAATCCGTAAGAGGAACTACATGTGAGCACTCCATGAAATTACCCATTTGGGGATGTAAAAAATGAAAGAGGACATGAAAATATATTGGTGGGCAGTCATTGATAGGTTTTAAAAATCTATAATCAAAGTCATACCTGATAAGGCTCATAATCTAGACAAAATTCATTAATGTATGTATCACTATAAACTTCACCTCCACAACTGCATTATTTGAATTTTGGCTAATGGACTTTACCAAACTGAACTTTCAATGGGTTATAATTGTATCAGGCTTATGATTTACAGGTTTTAAGAATGGGTTGAGGCATTCTCTTGAATACTACAACTATAGGGGGGAAATGATATTAGAAAATGGTTGTCCAAAGCAGAGAGCACCCTTTCAACTCTCAAGCAATCTTGGAACTCACTTCACTGGAAAGGCTATAAAAAAGTGTGTCAAGTGGTTCCCATCCAGCAAAACCCCCTTGCCCATATCATCCTCCATCTCTGGTAAGGTGGAATAAATCCATGAGGTATTTCAATTAAAGTTTAAATACTTTAAAGTTTAAAAACCGACTCACTGGTGCTGTATTGGCCAAAAACATTCCCTTTATTCCTCTTGACCCTGAGAAAACACCATCAGGCAAACAACATTGACTACACCTGAGAAAATTATAGAGCAGCCCATGTATGTGGAACAGTTCACTAGAGAGGATCTGTGACAGTCTGATGCTGGATGGACCCCAGAGAATCATGTCCTTAGAGCTAATTCATTCCTGTGTGTGTGAACCTATTGTAGGTGGGACTCTTTGATTAGATTACTTTCATAAGTTGTGCTCCAGTGTAGGACTTAATCCTCTTACTGGGGTCCATATGGAGAAAGACAGACACAGGTGTTCAGAGAGAAACCCTCAGAAGCTGAGAGAGAAAGCCACAGACAGAGGAACAAGAAGCTGAAAGCAAGGGAGTCCAAAGGAGAAGACAGAGACTGACAGATGCCACCATGTACCTTCCCATGTGACAGAGGAGTCCAGGATCATCCACAGCTAGTCTTCAAGGAGAGAGCATTGCCAGAATATGCCTTGATTTGGACTCTTTTCTCAGCCTCACAACTGTAAGCTTGCAAGCCAATCAACCCCCTTTGGAAAAGCCAACCCATTTCGTGATATTGCATTTATCAGCCTTAGCAAACTAAAACAGGACCCAATGATAGTGAAGTAGGATTTTTTTCAGTATTGTACAAAATCAATGGAATATCCTCAAGGATATTTTAAACAAGTGACAGAATCTTTTACTGACTCTCTACCACCTAAGGACAATATTTTACCACCTGGGCAACCTGATGACCTCATATTCTAGAAAAGAAAACAATGAAAAACCAATGTCTAGCTTAGTTTGAAATAACACTATCAGCTTTTAATAACTTCACATACAGCTGTCAAATTAGAAGGAAATGAAACTTGAGTACAACACACGCACCTAAAACTGGTGCCAATTCCAAGGAGGTTATATGACATGGTATATGACTCAAAATTAAAATGAACCCAAATAACCCTGAAGCACTTGACACCATATGATGTGGACAGATACCACCAAGATAATGGAGCAAGAACCCATTCAACCAAATGTTTTGGATGTTATGGGGAAGTTCTTTGGGTGATGAGGTATAAACACAGACACCCAGCAAGATTGCATGAAATGAGATGTTTATTAAATCAAAGGAACTGATATGGTAGAATGCAGAATGAGGGCAGGGGAACTCTTTAGCTTACCTAACCTAGGTTTCTGTGAGCATTCATGGAGAGGCAGGAGGATCATATGTGTGTTCCAGGCTCTTGTCTTTATTGTGACTGAGATGGGAGGGATAGGGCTTTCTCCTGGATCCTGGGGATTGGCAGTTTCAAAATAAATGGTGCAAAAAGCAGATGGGACTAAGGTCATTTGGAGAAGCTGAGGGCATCTTCTTATCATACAAGCCATGTGGAGATAGATGCCTTGCAAATGAATTCTGCAGTAGGAAGTACCTGCAGTGGCAAGAGGGCAATTGAGAAGAAGTGGCAGGGGCTGATAATAGAAGACCTCAGTCAGCTCTTATCATCCATACCAGTGAAGGTGCAGGAATTGCTAGTTGTGGTTATGCCCAGGGAAGGGATAATTTGTGTGGTTGCTCAAAATGGGAACTTATGACTAAGTCAGGACAAGGTGACGATGCGCCAATATATTTTATTTTATTTCATTACTCTAAAATTCCCTTGTTCAAATGGCACCCTTGTGCTTTTATCTATATTTATAATTTTGTTTTTACTCTTTTGTTATCTTCCCCAAAAGCCTATTTTCCATGCTTTCTCTAGTGAAAAAAGATCCCTTAAGTAAAATAACATTACTGAGAGCAGATGTGGCTCAGGCGGTTAAGCACCCTCCTCCCACATGCAAGGTCTGGGGTTCAATTCCTTGTGCCTCTTGAAAAATCAAAAAGTAAAAACAAAAACAAAACTTTAGCAAAATAAAAGAAAAAAACAATTCAGGGAAGTCTGTGTGGCTCAGTGGTTGAGTGCTGGCTTCCCACATATGAGGTCTCAGGTTCAATGCCAGCCTCGGTGCCTCAAAGAAACAACAACAAAAATCCCAAGGGGACTGTACTTCATCCCAACAGGGGTTTACATGGACTAATATCCAGCTGACCTTTCCCAAGAGAACAAAATGTAAAGCCAGTTAGCAAAGCTGACATCACGTGACTGAGTGTGTTGGTTCCTCTAGGTTTGAATTTCCTAGTCTGAAAAGTGGTACTGTGGTCAGCACATTTTATTTTGCATAAAAAAGAACTTTTCTCTGAGAAAGAAAAAAAACTCATTCTTTTTCTCATTTTTAAAAATCTTCCTACAAAAAATTATTGGTTTACAAAGCAATAAAATTTGACATCTAAATAAAATAGTTTCATTCTCCCAGGAAATTCTCAAACACTTCTTATATCACATATGATGCTAACAGATATAAGGCATTTAATCTAAAGTTCAGTTTCATAACAAAATGAATAATTTTGCAAGGCTTCACAGAAAGCTTGCCTAAATCCTTGGGGCCTCAGAGAGTGGCCTTTAGGGAAGAAGCCAGGCACACCTGCAGCCTCTGGGGTTGAGGTCTAGAAGCAGAATTCCCCAGGAGTGGTGCCTGGGTCATGATGGCAGCAGAGAGGCTGTGTGAGCCCAGAGGCTTTGTGGCAAAACTCAGCCTTCATCCCACCATGCTCCCTTTGCAGTTCTCTGGGCAGACAAAAAGCACCTGGATCTACTGCATGAGGAGAGTGATAAAAGGACCAGGGGAAGTGGCTGCCTCGGGAGAGAAGACCAGGCCGTGGGAGCTCTCACTGACCTCCATGGAATGGTGAAGGGCCTGAAGGCTGTGAAATCAGGCTTTTTCCAAACACAGTGGAGGACCACCTGCTTACACTACCTCTATTTTCAATGCACCGAGCTCAAGCCCTTGCCAAGCACATCCCTCCAGTCCAAACCATTGCCACCTTCTGGCTATACTCACCACTGGGGAGGCATTACTACTGCTGATGTGCAGAGAACAGATTGTCAGGCCAAATCCTCTGAAATTGCAGGTTCTCTGTTCCAAGGAGACATGGACAGGAGAGGAGTTACTCTTGCAGCAGCCAGCAGAGCAGCTCACCAACCCCAGAAAAAAAAAACCCAGAAAGAAAAAATTGGATTAACAACTGTTTTTTACCACACTCTTTAATTTCAACAGGAAAAATATGGAATGGATGTTTTATAAACTCCATTGTTCTTTTAGCTTGTTTCAAACCTTATGGAATGCCTGATATAGCAGAAATATTGTATTTCTAGAACTTGATTTGAATACATTGTTGATTAAAAAAATAAACCAAACAAAATATCTAAACTTCTAAGAAAATAAGTGAAACCCAAAGCACCCTATTTTTGACACAGCTGATTATCTTTGTAAGCACCTGTAATAAAATGTGAACAGCAGAAACATGTTTCCCAAAGAACTGTAGTTAATAGCTATTGGATACTAGAATAGCATGATGAATACTAGAAATGTTGCTTACTTAAAATAAATATGCTTGCTTTAAATATACTAATGAGCTGATGGGGAGACACCTTGGAAGGGAAATTCCAAGGCGGTGGGCTCCCACATGTGGACCCAAACCCTCGGTCTGTCGCTATGCGGTGTGTGACAGGTGACATGCTTAGGCTCTGAGCTCTTGTTTCCCAGTGGTGACACTGACCCATGGACTAAAGAGCAGTCACGACAGCCACCAGCGCCTCCTGACCACTGTGACCCTGAAGCTGAGGCTCAATCAATGCCACAAACATGCATATGAAGGGCTGAAATTCAGTTCTGCAAACTTCCACTGTAACAGCAGAGCACACCAGGAAGGAGTAAAAGGGTGGGTGGGTCATGGCAGGTTTGGTTTAAAGGGAGCAGGAGGCAGCCTCTCAGGGTGGCTGGCATGAGGACAACACAGAACTGTCTCCCTCAGCAAAGCAGCTGCTGCCGGTCTTCATAATGTAACGTGGATGCATTCTCCAATGGGGCATTCCTACTTTATAATACTATAATGGAATATCTGACTTCTATTATAGTCAACTTAGCTGGACCTCCATCTACTCTGTAAAAAGAGAAAGACCCACGTGCAAAAACATTCACCAAACCTCCTAACAAGGCAAACGGTGTTGCCCCTGACCTTCGAGGCTGATATTTAATATTAACTTTCCCTTCCCAGCTTATAAGGTCAAATAAAGTTTCTCATGTTCACAAAAGCAATGATTTTATCCCAGTTCCTTTTCCCTGACTCGGGCTTCACGACAGTGTGGGGTCCTGATGCTGATGAACTGGGTGGTGTCTGTACATCCTGCTTTAAGTTGCAGATCTATGACAAATAATGTAAACATTACAAATTAGAAATGGAAGACAGGGAGATGTGGGGGAAAGATTGTTGGAAAAATGGAATTTGGTAGAATAGAAAATGATATTTTAAAGAAATTAGACACTTCAAAAAATATGCCTTTCAGATTTCACAAAATATTAGAGTGATGTAAAAAATGCAATATACCATAGATGAAGAAAGTGCTGCAGCTCTGCTCTGTTTCTCTCCCTCAGCAGAAACCCACAGCTTTAGAAAGATAACCACCCCTCCTCCCTTTCTTCCATGGAATCCACAACTTAGGGAGATAAGCGTCCTCCTCCCCCTTTTGTTTGGAATCCACAAAGTTAAAGACTCTACTCTCCTCCAGGAGGCTGTCTGCTTTAGGAAGATAAGCTAAACTCTCACCTCT
This sequence comes from Tolypeutes matacus, assembly GCA_026826555.1. NCBI lineage: Eukaryota > Metazoa > Chordata > Mammalia > Cingulata > Chlamyphoridae > Tolypeutes > Tolypeutes matacus. The sequence continues at coordinate 332,277 of JAKSZT010054112.1, read as the reverse complement.
GCTTCTGTAACCACTCCCCAACCCCCGACCCCTGTCTGCTTGCTTCAGGAATTTGCCTGCTTGCCCAGCAACCCACTAGCCAATAAACAGAAACCTATACAACCTCATGAAAGCCAATGCCCAGGGCTCAGAATTTGGAGACTTGACTCTCCTCTGGGCCTTCTGCCACAACATCATGGCCTCATTTTATCACATAAATGTGTTTTACTGATAACTAAAATATTAGATATGACAACCCATGTTAGAGCTCAAAGGAGAAATATTATAGGATCATTTCCATGGACTGAGGACTCCTTACAATTATATACTCATTCATGATGGAAAATTTATCAAAGACTAGAACTGTCAAATCTTCACTATGAGAAAATATAGCAAACAAAAAAAATTCTCCAAAGTCAAACATAATAGGATTCAAAAATAAACACTATGGAAGCATTGCTTGATAGGTCATCAGACAAATAAGATCACCCTAAACAACTTTTAAAACAACATTGTGAGGCATGAAAAATAAAACAAAATGTATGAGAGTACTAAAAGAAGCAACAAAACAGAAGATAGCAGCAGATATCATTGTAAATTAGAAAGATAAAAATTATTACATACATAAAATTAAAATATTACTGAGCAGGTATGGAGGAGGCAATTTTATGCAAAATTCGATAAGGAAATGCCAAACAAATAGAAAATGAAATTTTAAAGAAATAATTGAAAATAACATGAAATTATATATGTATTAATGCATGTGTGTGTTTACACATAAAGAATGATTTTGAATCTTTACTTTGCTATGAGAAAAATAAATATAACAATAAAAATACCTATGAAATTATATATTTCAGATGGCAATAAAATGGTCATAAGACATCACCTCAGGGTATGTGCACCTCAACAAAATATACAGGAAAACCTGACCAGGACATGCTGGGAGAAAAATTAATTTATTCTCTGTGAGAAAATTCACACTTAGATTGGGAACAGCAACTGATATTCAGCAAAGATCTAGGCATAAAGTTCTTATAAAAGAGCACATTGGAGAGTGTAGCTATGAATCCGTTACAATGACAATAACTGTTAGAAGGTGTCTAGTAATTTCTCTCAGTTAAATCACTATAGAAAATCTGCATAGAAGTTGAGATACCATGAAGTGGTGAGGTTTTCCATGTCTGCTGATATGCTGCAATTAAATTATAAGATAAGATGATTGTAGCCATCAAATTACTGAAATGATAAGTACTGCAAATCAAAATAAATTAAGATTTTAAAAAAATATGGTAAGACATCTACAAGTTTATTAAACAATTTCTAATGACTTCCAAATGGATGTAGAGTAAATTTCATATGATGACACATGTTACTTTATTTAAAAAGAATTTTTTTAAAAATTATAAAATTAATTCAAGTGTCCCTTCAAAAATATAGCATTTTGAATTATTTCCTTATTATCTTATATGAAAAAGTATAATATGTATAATATAATATGTAAAATTAGTAAATATTTTATTGGAAAAATCATGCATTAATTGTTAACTAAAACATATGGCAGTATTTTAATGTTATAAAAATAGGCATTGATTAAAGAGACACAAAAAACAGGTAAATAATGAATATATCATTGCAAATACATTTGTTTTGATATTAACCTTATATTAATTATAATATCAGGTGTGAGATAATTAGGAACTAAAGATAAAAAATAAATTAAAAAATTAAATTTAAAGAAATAGTAACATGAAATTATGTTGTATGTATATATGTATATATGTATATACAGACATATATACATATATACACACCAAAAAACCACATGCAGGTTTGTGGTATAGATATAGCAGACCTTGTGAGAAAATTAAAATCTTCACTGAAAGCAAACTAGTATTATAACAATTTTGTAGATATCCTCAATAGTTTAAATTAGGATATGAAAATTGTATAGACATGAAAGAAGAGGAGGAGAAGAAAGAGAGAGAGAGACAAAAACACACACAATGGTAACTTATTTGTGAGTTTACATTACAATGAAGAATTTCTTTCTCTAGAACCAACACAAAGGCACTGAAATTGAGACCAAAAACCACTGAAAAGTAACCTTTAAGGCCTAGAAAGCAATTCTGAAATAGAGTAAGCACACATATTTTAAACTTAGAAACATATTCTTCACATTTGATATTGACTGAAAATAAAATGTATAATGGCATGGTACTGCCACACAATCAGTAGGATGGAAAAAATATATCTGGATTCATGAATAACTAGTTAGGTTGTGGAGCCAAGTATATGCAGATGTATTGCTTGTTTTTGTGCATAAGTTGGTACAACTGCTTTGCAAAATCATTTTATATTGTATTAGTCAGCTAAGACCTGCTTAGTTTGCAATAAGGAATAAAGTTTAATCAGTACTGAGAGTCACAGTGATTATTTTCCACTTATGACACATGTTCATTTTGTTTTGGCTATAGCATCGCTATGTATGATCTACATTCAAAGAGCAGGCTATTGGAGAACCCTATATATGGGATGCTAGTCGTTCTCTTGGTGGATTTAAAAGGTCTTATAAAGAAGTATTTATGTTAGCTCTTTGTTTTAAATTTTATATTTTAAAAGATGCTTAGATTACATAAATGTTACACAAAAATTACAGGGATTGCCATGTTCCCCACCTCCCACACCTCCCATAACCTCCCACTTAAATATCTTTCATTAGTGTGGCACATCACCTGCAATGGATATACACATCCTGGGGCTATGCCACTAAGCATGGAACATAGTTCACATTGTAGACCACACTCTTTCCCACACAGTTCTACCTGGTATATGCTGATGTAAAATGGCCTATCTCTGTCATTGTAATGTCACTCAGGATAATTCCCAAGTTCTGAAAAAACCCCTGTGTATTATAACTGCTTTTCCCTCTCCCTGCCCTCAAAGCATCCAGTGGCTACTGGATCAACATCTATGCTGTAATTTCTTCCATTGCTTGAATCACAATATGTCTACAACAGAATACCAGTAAGTCCACTCTAGTCCATAGATCTTCCCCCAATCCTGAGGAGTCTGGGATGGTGATATCACTCCACCTCCAAGTGAGAAGGGTCTTATATCCCATGGATAAGTTGGATGTGATTATCCTGCCTACCACTGCAGACTCTCTCCATTGCCTGGGATGACTGTTGTCTATCATCATCTCCTCGCCAGGTGACTTGGGTGAGTCCATTGAGCTGTAGAGTAGGAGTTGCAGCTCCACTGAGATTCCAGGCACAGCTGGCACATGGGAAGGCCAAAGGCTCCAGTTTCTGGGAGTATACCTACAAACTCCAGCACCACATATAGGTTTAAATAGAAGGGACCGATGGACCATGTGCAGGGAGGACTTATTTGAGTCCAACTCTGTCACTCTCAGGAGCACAGATTCCACAGTACAGCCCACTGATAAGGCATCAATGTCTGGAGCTATCCCCCCTTATATAGGACCTGGGTGTCTCCAGAGCCCTCAGGAGCCCCTCTGTGTGGGGTGATATCCACTTCGGTGTTATATGTGATCCTACTAAAGTGTGCATAAGTGTTACCTCTGGAATGACTCCCTGACTCTCTTTGAAGTCTCTTAGTCATATGAACTAATTTGTCTTTACCTTTTCTCCCTTTTATTCAAGGCCTTTTTCCAGTCATATTGCCAGTTGACACTTGGTATTAATCCCTCGTTTGCAGGGAGGCTCATCCCCAGGAGTCATGTCCCAGGCTGGGGGGAAGGTAATGCATTCATATGCTGAGTTTGGGCTTTGAGAAAGGCCACATTTGAGCAACAAGGAGGATCTCAGGTGGCCACTGTTAGGCACTCCATAACAGTAGGCTAAGTTTCAATTATAAGAGCAAAGTCTCGTAAAAGTAGTCATCAATAACAAGAACCCATCAGTGCATCATCCTCCTTTGCTAGATACTGCCCCTGCACTTGGGGGACTGTTTCTGCTCCCTTGGAGAATATGGCAGAGATCTCCAGGCTGGAAATTCAGTATTCTTTCATTTATTGAGTAATTCTCCACCCACTGTCACCATGCCCCACTCCTTGATCATATGAACAATTTAATATATCTTTCATGTATATTCAGGTGAACTTCCTCCCAGGGAACCCCCATCCAAGACACCCCCCCACCAATGATAATCTCCTGCCCCCATTGTAACCCTTCTGTGATGTAAACCTTCCTTGAAGATGAAGCTCATATATTAGACAAATATAATTAATAGGAAAATGAAATAATAATGATAAGTTTAAATGTAAGAGATAAAATACATGGAAACTTAAAAAACACTAAAAATAAAACAAAATTAAAGGATTGGGATTTTCAAAAAATGGGCAAAAAACATAAAAATTTAAAAAAAAATTAAACATTTTTCCTCTTATCACTGCATTATCGGGTGTCCAGTGTATACTGTGGCACCTTCCCCCTCTCACTCCCCAGTGTCTCCCAAATTTTCATTTAATTTTCAAAGAAGTTTTAGATCACAGCAAAGTCACATACAGAATACTAGAGACTCTCCTATACCCAACCTCCTCCCCTTTTCCTCGCCCCATATTAAAACCTTTTTGTATGTGGATGGTAGCATTGTTATAACTGTTATACAGATAGTGAAACATAGTTACAGGAAGGAATATAAAAGATCAAATAGAGGGTATTTAGTAGTCAGGGGAAATGTTTTTCATTACCTTACAGTGATGGACACAGGACATCGTAAATATCATCAAAAATTGTTAAACAGTACCATCTAAATTGTAAACTATACTGTACCCCATTGACAATGTTTTGTAACTATGTTAGCTCTTAAATTCACACACGTTAGTTATGCTCACATTTTATTGGTCAAAGAATTTTAAGTGACTCAGTCTGCTATTAACAAATGGTGACTCTACATATCTTTAAAAAAGGTATTACAGAGAGGACCACTTCAGAAGGGACACGGGATATTTTGAATTGCAGTGCAAACAAGAATTTATGTATTAAACGGTTGATACACATGCTGGTACCTGTATTGGCAGCCAGGATTATGCTTACCTGTAAGATGGAAAAAAAGGATATGAAAAGAGAGAAACACAGTAAACTTCTAGTATCCTGGATTATTTACATAACATTGAAACTATTTTTATAATTATTCATTGAATTCTAAATGTGATTTGGAAAATAATTATTTCTTCCTTTCAAATTAACAGTTGAAAACCAAAACACCCTGTTGAATATTGATTAAATTTTGAATGCTAAATCTTTTTAAAAAACTCATTGAACATCTATTAATATTTATGCACTTCCTTGAGTTTACTTGTTTTAGTTTCCTAGGCTACTCAAGCAAGTACTTATGAAATGGGCTGACTTAAACAATTTGAATTTATTCGCTTATCACTTCAAGGCTAAGAGAACTTCCAAATCAAGGCATTTTTGAGGTGATGCTTACTCCCCAAAGACTGTGGTGTTAAGGGACTGGTTGCTGGTGTTCCTTGGTCCTTAGTGTGCCACATGGAGGCGTCTCCTGGTCTGTCCCTTCTATTCTGGGTTTTGTTGATGTTTGGCTTCTGGCACCTCCATCTATGGCTTGATTTCCCTCTCTGAATTTCATTCTGCTTATAAAGGACTCCAGTAATAGGATTAAGACCCATTCTGATTGTAGCAGGTTACATCTTGAAGTAACCACAGAAAAAGTTTCAACTTATAATATGTTCAGAGCCACAGGAATGGATTAACTTTATGAACATGTTTCTCTGGGGTGCACATGATTTCAAACCAACACAACACTCTCTAAAACTTGAATTCCATTTTGTCATGTTTACTGAAATATAATGATTCTTATTTCATGAATATTCCTTCCCTGGAAAGTGCAAACTTCTTGAAGTTAAAAAGAAATAAATCATAAAAGCTATTATTTTAATTCACCTCTTTGATATACAGTTTCTAAGGCTCCAGTATACAATGTTACAGATTAAAGAGCACAGCTTCAGATGTCATCCATTAGAAACACAATATATTACAGAGAAAGTATGGGGTAGTTTCATTAATATTTACTTCTCAGTTAATGGTACTTGAACAGTGAATATTCATATAGGATAAAAAATAAATTTCACTCCTCCTCACTATATACAAATGATGTATATTAAATATTACTATAATTCAAAACTATAACAGATTTAGAGACTATTAATGGATAATGTCTCCATGATTTCAAGCTATCTGTCATGCACTTCTTGTATTACTCATACAAGAAACAAAATGTAAATCACAATGTAAAATATTGATTATTTATTAGAAGAGTTTTGTTAACTTCTTTTCCTCAAAGGATATAGAGAAAATCTTGGATTATATAACAAATAAGGGAAATGAATCTGTCACAAAAAATATAGACAGGAATTTCAGAGAAAAGAATTACAGACTAACATTAAAGTACATTAAAACTTTCAAGCTTAGCACAATTCTATGTATTTGTATATACACACATATTCATATACATATATACATATACATATATATATATACACAAATACTAAGTGAAAATATAAAATATGAATGAGAATGTGGAGAAAAGAGAAATCTCAAACCCTAATGATGAGTGCATCAATTGGTACAACCAGTTTAAATTATAGAGTGGCATTGTATCAATTGCCTTAGGCTGTGTTATACTTGAGTGAACCCTCAATATTTGGTGGAAAATTACTTATTCAGTATTCCTGTCCATTTTGTCTTGGACAAGCCCTTTACTGTAGAAACCAGCCTAACTGAGAATCATCCACCCAAATGTCAAATAGAAAAGAGATTATGGCAAAATATAATACTCTCTTTAATCCACACTATTCCTTTTTTGTCACTTAATATGAAAAAGACTGATACATGGTTTAGCTTTATGTCCAAGGGAAATTGGAGCATTATCATAATATAAGAGGGAACACAAAAAGGTTAGGTATAATTCAATCTACTACAGACCCTGAGACATCTGTTCCTTATGATTATATATAGCCAGTATTGTTACATTCCTTGAATGTCAGTAATTATCAAGAACAAAAAATGGAAATATTAAACATCTTTCTTAGTCTATGCATATTGATTTGTACAAGCATTCTCCCTTAGAGTTTACCCATACAATATCTATAAGGAATAATTTGAGACCAAAGGATGGGACTGCCCTGATACTTTCTGAGCATGCATCTTGCCTTGAGCATGGGCATGGATACCTAAGAATTTCCCCATTTGCAGAGATATAAATGTCCTCTTATCCATAGAAATCAGTTTCCTTGCAGTACCTAGTACTACAACCAGCAATCCCTTTCCCCAGGGAGCACAACTGGCCTGCTCTTTCAAAGCATCCTGTAGGCAGAGAGCTTTCTATATTGCCTCCAATGCAAGAAACAGTTATGAGATGGAGAGTTCTCAGGCCACCACCAGACAGATTAGTCCAGGCATATATGCTTCCTGTATTTGCACACTGGTTATTGTGCTCCCTCCAGAACCAGGACCAAGGATCCAAACTAGGAGTTCATGATGGCTCCATGTCTAGCCTTTAAGAGTGAGCAAGGGTCCAGCCAAGGTGCCATGAGATCTTCCCAGTTTTTAGATGGCTTTTACTTGGTTCCTCATTTATCCCGTTGTCGCAATGCTTTAACTACTTTCTGGTGCTTAATAAAGGTCTTTCTGTCAATTTTTTCTAATTGTTCAAAGTTTCTGTGGGCTTATAGGAGCTGAAATATCTCACTCCACCATGTTGATCAGAGCCAGGATTATTATTTTTTATGACAATTGTTTTTTGATAATTATTCATTGTTTGCTTGTATATGAATAAAAATACTGAACCATAAAACCCTTGCATTTAACTAATTGCAGAATGAAGGCTGAAATTAAATGACCACTAATTCTTTTAAGGTTGAAAGTTTTCTAGATAGGGTTTATAAGTAAAAAGCAGCTTTCACAGGTTCAATTTTCAGATTTTACAACGTTATTTACTTCACCATCAGAATGTTCACTCATCCTCTGAAGTACATAAAAATAAAACAATTTTCTTGTTGAGAGGAGTTTTTATATCTTTCTTGGTGGGAAAAGTGTATCATATATTATAAGTAACATCAGACATTCTTCAAGTGAAATCCTATTCCACTAATTGCTATGTTTCATTACACTTGGTAGCTACTTGCTGTTCATCATGCAGAACTAGTGAATGCATCAAGCTAGGCATGCACCTATTCAGCAAGATCACAGGGAGAGAGGAAAAGATTCCAATTAATATTCTGTGTTGTGGTCCTGGTTTTTATAATTAACTTTTGAATGAGGAATGCAGCTTTAACACACATATCAGTGTTATATCTTAATCATCTTATGTAGACATTATAGACAGGTGAATGCAAAGAGGACAATTTTAATTGAATTTGTTTATTCAAAACTGTCAATGTTCCCTTCCAGGGTAGCAGTATTCTATAACTTGATGTTCTTTCAAATGTGTAGGCACTTATTATGGCTCTTGCCCACGGTCTTCTCCAAAAGTTATTATTCTTTTATATCACTCAAGAATATCCACAATGTTATTCAAGACACTTTTAGCAATTTGGAATATCTTTTCCACAAGAATGTGTGAACTACACAAATGTATGGAGTTGAAACAATTAGAAGCAGATACATAGCTGGCATATGAATCAACAAATTAAACATTTGAAACATATGAAACAAAATATATGCAGAGTACAAAACCCCAAACAATTATTATGGGTAGGTTCAAATTCAGAACATATATCACACATAAATCAAACTTCATTGAGATAATCTTTAGAGTTGTTTAATCAAGAAAAACCCTGCTTGGGAACTCAAAATATCTGTGGAACATTCTGCATAAAGCATTGTTAATCTCTCTGTTCCGCAGACTATAGATGATGGGGTTTATGAACGGGGGCACCATGATGTAGAATACGGCCATGAGAAGATTTTTAAGAGATGCTTTATTTGCAATGGGACCAAAAGCAGCATTAACCCCAGAAATTACAAACAAAGTAAGAACCAACAACTGTGGGGCACAGGTGGTTAGGGCTTTGTTACGGGCTTGCAGTGAATGCATCCTAAGCACCATTGCAAATACATTAACATATGACTTAATCATAAAAGCAGAGCACACTAATGCAATAGAAACACTTAGACCTAAGGCCTTCAACTCAGCAAACTGAACATCTGGAGATGAGATTCTCAAAATTTGGGGTATATCACAGAAATATTGATGGATCACATTGGACTCTGTGAATGGAAGCTTGAACATGGTGCCTGTGTGAACACCAGAAAACAGCAATCCACTTGCCCATGAGCCACCAGCTGCTTGTATGCACAGACGTGGGGTCATGGTGAGCCCATAGTGCAAAGGGTGGCAAATGGCAACATAACGATCATAGGACATCACCACCAGGAAGGCCAACTCTGAGTGTACAAGGAACAGAACCAGGAATATCTGGGTGGCACATGCTGGAAGAGAAATCAGCTTGGTGCCTGTCAGAGAATTCACAATCATTTTGGGCACAGTAACTGAAATACAGCAAAGGTCTATGAGGGATAAATTGCCTATAAAAAAGTACATTGGATGATGTAAATGTGGATCACCTACCATGACAATAACAGTTAGAAGATTCCCAGTCAGGGCTCCCAGATATATCATTAAGAACATCAGACCTTGCAGGACTTGGAGCTCTCGGGAGATTGAGATATCCATGAGGAGGAATTCTGTGAAAATGGTGAGATTGTCCATGCTCCCTAATATGTTTCCAACTCCCTATAGTCAAAGTATAAAATAAGAATATACTAAAAACTCAGTGCAGATAATCCATATTACTCTCAAATTCAATGCCATCCTTGGTATCAATATGTAGTTTCGTACAAAGAATTCAGCTTAGAGAAATGGACACAAGTATTTAGAAACCAATTAATTTACATATTTCCCTCTTCAGTTTCTTTCAACTCTTCTCTTATATGTTACTTTCAACATTCACAAGATCAGATGATCCATACATTGAATGATCTAAAATGAAGCACATAAAACTTTCAGTTATTGAGTCATTTACACTATTTCAGTAAAATATCTTTTCAAAGTCAAGCTGAACATAAGCAGGGATTATTTTCTCGTTTCCTTCATCAGCAAATGGGCATCTCAAATATGCTCTACAGCAGATTTCTCTGCATAAGCCCATTTGTTTGAACACTGTTCTATGATTGTCTTCATGTACCAGGTAACTTGGATATTTGCTTGTATCTCCCAATCTTAGGCCAGCTGATTTAAAATCAGTTTCTGTAACACAGTTAATGAATGCTTCTGAGAATCTTCTCTGAATCCTTTTAATGGTGGTGGGGATGGATCAGGTGAAATCACTCTTTCATTTCAGTTTTTCTGTAAGACATGAGTGTGAGCCCTTGCTTTCCTCCTAAACAGCAACATCAGTTAAAGATTTCTCTTAAAATCTAATTGATTCTAGGTTCCTGTTGTAGTGTTTGCCACATTTCCCTTCCTTCCTTTGCAATTTGCCTTAAAACCTGCACACAGTACCTAAGAAAATAATCCCTCTTGGAATCACTCCTCCACAAAGGATTCCTTTCATCAGTCATGAATTCCAGTATTTGATGAAGACCCATATTTCTGTCCAAGCATCTTGCCTACATGTTTTCTAGATTTTACTGAAATCTCCTTCCTCACAATAACAATCGTAGCCACCGTTTGATATGTTTTGAAACATACCAAAGCATAAATAAATATTATTTCATTCTTAATTATCCATTCAATTCTAAAACTAATTACCTTGAGGAGTCTCTTTTCAGAACTATTATTTTTATATGTGGAAAACATAGAAAAGAGGGATAGTAAGAATAAAAATGTTAGAAACTCTACATTTATTCTTTATATATTTAATCCATTTGTAATTATAAAATCATATACAAAGGCTAGAATCTTATGCAGATAATTATGTTCAACTTTCATTAATTATGTTCATATTAATTTCTAGCACTTTTGCAATATATTTTGGCAAATTGTTTTTCTATAATAATCTTTTGATTATGAATATTTCTTCTATCATCCTCAATATATGAAGATAAAGAGAACATCTTTTAAGCAGAGATTTTATTAAATATTAAAATAATACTCAGTGTTTACATTGATATTTAACTAAAAAGTTATTAAACATAACAAAACTTATAGATGATTTTTAAATTGCCTTTATCAAAACCATGCATTGTCATTTATCCTTAGAAGTTTTGTTCATATCCTACATGTCTTTAGATTGTATTTTTCTACCTGTTCTGTACAAATTCTCAAGTATCTCTATGCTACATTTATCATATATCTTGTAGTTCAGAGTGCATCATGATGGCTAATGCATAGCCCTGGGCATAAGAATGAGAGGGATTTCAGGGTTTATCTCTGCTCCTTATTATATAAAGGAAATTTACAAATTATTTTCTTCACAATTTTAAGTAGTGGAAATACTTAAAAACTTATCCCTAACCATTGTTAAACAAATAAAATAAGTATATATAATAAAAATCTATATAGATCTTATCTTGTTCCTAATATCTTATAAATATATATTACAAGATGTACATAAATAAAAGCCTCACTGGATATCTCAACCTATTCATTGATATATGTAGGACTGTTTTGGATTACAAGGGTTGATTTCCATGAAATGCTATGGTAACTCTCTTCTGCCTCTGAATTTCTTGGCTACATACTACATTCTAGTTCAAATAATATTTAATTCATAGTGGTTGTTTTAGGTCAGTATCTTAGCAATTTATGTATCCTTTTACTTTCAGTATTTGTAAAATATCAGGTACCAGTTTTCAAACTAATCACCTATTAAAAACAGAATCAGAAATATTCAAACTCTCTATAAGCATCAATTTATACATGAAGTAAAAATAATTAATTATGTTAATGAACTTAAGTTGCATCACAGTGAAATTTTAATGAGTCATTTTAAAGAAATACATGAGTTAAAGCATACAAATATACCTAAGAAACCAGAAAACAAGTCTATCTCCTATAACGTGAACAATACTTTTGCTCAGGTAAATAGACTTCCCGAAAATTTTGAGTCTACCTCATTCTTCCCAGACTAAAATTCAAGGAGTGACTTCTCAGGGAAACTCATGTTTTCCTGTAATCATAGGAACAATTGTGTTTCCAGATTCTTTATAAACATGAGTATTCTTTAGGAAGGATAAATCTCAGGAGCCCTGGGGAACTAGTGACTTCAACCTGCAGAGAGGCAAGTTTTCTTAACCTCTGATTTTTAAGGATTCTTTGTTATTCTCTTGAGATTAGATAAATTCATAATAGTGCTTAGGATGAGTTAGCAAAGAATATTTTGTTTACAAAAGAGAAGGAATCAAAAATGTTTCATAGTCATTGTTAATTCAATACATTTTAAATTGTATAAGTTTATAAATATAATTATTTAAATTAAAATATATTAATAAATCATGCAACCCCAATAAAATTGTATTTTATGAGGGTTTGAATTAACATTATAAGGGGAAGGCAAATCATATACTATTTAAAGTTATCTACACCACACAAAACAGTCAAATATTGACCAGTAGTTATTAAATTAAATAGCATATATTTTAGAATGGATTTTACAATGAAAGCAAGTAAAAGAGGTTGATTCACAGAGTGGGACTATTAGCAGATGTTCTTTGAGGAGATCCTCACCCATGGGATTTGACAATAATGTTAGGTGCCCTCAGATTGTGAGTTACTACCCCCACAAGCATGTTGGAGGAAAGTTGCCCACCTGTTGTTTTCATGAAAATGCTTATTAATAGCTGCCAATCAGGAGGATTTCAGAATATGGAGAGGCTAAGGAGCTCTAAGGAAAGTCTTGGCAATGAAGGCAGAAAAATTGAAATCTCCACATACCACTACAGGAAATCAACACAAATATGAATGAAAGTTGGTAGGGAATATTTGGTGATAGAAAAATTAAATCAATGAAAGCTGAAATCCCCCTTTACTTAGGACAGGAAATATTTGACTTCACCAGACTGGGAACACTCAGCAAGGGTTTCACAGAGCCTCGGGGAGATCTTTACTTACTTTCAGTCTTTCTATGAGTATTTTAGGCAAAAAAGGAGAACTCTGAAGGATTTTTCCATTTGGGAAATGCTACAATAATTCCCTGAAATGACAAGACTAATATAGGGTGGATCAAGGTGCATAGGGAACTGGGCAGATTTGATACTTGGAGAGGAGTATGAGGGATCATGATGTCCAGGCATCTAATAGAGCCAGACCTTTATAGTCAAACAAATATAACCCTCAAAAGAGGGTAACATTAGGCAAAGTCCATACTAGTTACTCCATCTAAAGCTATTTAAAATACTACAGACCACAATTTAATAGAATGTACATAATTCATCTGTTCTCATTGTTTTTTATTCCAGGGCCCTTTTACATTCTAAAGAACTATTGAAAATCCTTAAGAACTTTTATCCATGGAAAATTAACATATTAAGAATTAAAAGTGAAACATGTTTAAATAATTATGTAATTATTAAAATAAAAATTGTTTTAATAAGATCTTAATTTTTCATAACAAATCAGTCCACTATCAAGTATCCTTTCCTAACATTTATGTAAGTAAATGCACATATACACATATATATCTATATATCATTTTACAGATGTTGGTTTGTATTGTGAAAAATTCGATTTTTACCCGCAATAAAAATTAATTAATTAATTAATTAAATTAAATAAATATATTTCCCAAAACCAAAATAAAATTAGATGAAAGAAATGGATTAATAATTTTGAAAATCTCTTTAATCCCAGTTGAAAGATAGCTGAATACCCCTATATTCCCTTTCATTCTTTCAAATCCAACATATTGGTTTGCTTGAAGAATATGAAGAAAATATTGCCTTCCACAGTTACATGGTTAGTTAAAGGTGTATTGACAAGTGCTTTAAGATAATTATATATATTCTTCTTTAATAATAATTTTTTTCACCAAATATCAACAACTGGTAATTTCTTTAAAAAGTTTGGAAACTGAAACTCATATTCTACCAGAGTTAAATCCATTATATTTTTAGGCATTTCAGTGGACTTTACCCATGCATGATTCTGTAACATCAAAGTCGTGCTCATCTGAAAAATATTAGCTCACAAAGTGATGCAGATTTACAGATATGACCTATTTCATTTAACAATACCAAAATAAACCATTTATTAAAATCACCAACAATCCTCGCAGACATGTGTTTAAGTATTGGGACGTTCTCAAGCTCATGTGTAGGATACAAGATTTTCTAAAATCTACTTTTCATATGAAACTCAAATTTCATTAGCAACTAAATATGGCATTTAAAAAAATTAGAGCATTTCTACATTTACAGAAAATTAATGCAGAAAGTAGAGAGTTCCCATATACCCTCACATGAAGTATTCCCTCTTATGCATACTATACATGTGTGTATTATTTACAGCTTCTGTTGCTTTATTGACTTTCTGTCTAGATGGTCATCCATTATTGAAAGTAGTATATTGAAATCTACTATTACATAGAGCCATCTATTTATCCTTTAAAATTGACAATATTTATTTCATGTGCTTTGGGGAGGATAGGTGCATATATATTTATAATTAAGTCTCCTTGAAACCATCACTTTATCAGTATATAGTATTCTCTACTGTCCTCTGTTTCATTTTAAAATTAGAGCAGTGTAATTTACAGAAAAATCAAACAGAAAGAACAGTGTTCCGATATAACCCCCACACACACACATAAAAGCATTTTTCCCATTATTAAATGTTTGCATTAATTTAATGTCTTTGTATACTTGAAAAACAATATTGTTATAATTATAAGGTTAACTATTGTCCATATATACACTTTTCCTGTACCACTGTTACCCACCTTTTCATTAAACATACTTATTATGTCTAGATATTGTATATCAAAACACATAGGTTTATCATTACTTTTTATATGCTTACATGACTTAACTTGTAGAAAATAAGTTGATTCACATGTCAAAAATGCTATAAAACATGTCCACATATAAATTTATTAGAGAATTGTGAGTTTACAAATCAATCATGCATAAAATACAGATTTCTTGTGCACTTCCCCATCACCAACACCTTGTATTGGTGTGGAACATTGGTCATAAATGATGCTAGCATTTAAAAAAAATAAGTGTACTATGTTTTTTTGTTTTTGTTCTTGTTTTTTATTTTTTAAAACAATTTATTGAAGTGTATCATTCATACATGAACATAAATAAACAATAAGTTGTTCATAATTAAACATTGTGAACTTCCAAAACAATCATTCATAACATCATACAAGGTGCCCACACATAACCCCACCAACAAATACTTTGCATTGTTGTGAAACATTTGTTAACAAATTATGAAAGAGCATCATCAAATTATTACTAGGAACTATGGTCCAGATCTTACTCCCTTATACTTTTTTAAAGGATTTATTTATTTATTTACTTACTTACTTTTATCCATTTTTACCACCCCATTTTTGCTGTTTTTGTGTCCATTCACTGGGCAACTTTCTGTATCCATTTACTGCCCTCTCTTCTCATCCTTATCCTGTCTTCACTGGGATTCAATCCTCGGAAACTCCGATGTGGGAGAGAGGCGTTCTACTACCGCTTGCACCACCTTAGTTCTGGGTTTTTTGGCACTTCTTGTCTTGGCTTTCCCTTGTATCACTCTCCTGTTATGTCATCATATTGCTGTGTGGCTCATGGGGCCTTGACAGTGCACCCATGCATGGGGCCTGGGGTGCTCACATGCTTGCGAAGCCTGGTAGTGCACCCGCACATGGGGTAGATGGTGCACCCACTCACAGGGCCTGGCTGCGCACCTGCACTTGGGGCCTGGGAGGCTCACCCGCTCATGGGGCCTGGCAGCCTACATACCTTCTATATTTTTCTTTTTTTATTTTTACCAGGAGGTCCCAGGGATCGAACCCAGGTTCCTCTATATGGGAGATGGATGCCCAACCATTTGAGCCACATCATTCTCCCTGCTATATCTGTTATGTTTGACCAAAGATATCAAGAGTTACAGTCATTTTCCATACAGGATGGTAATATAATAAATCTGGCTTAGTTTATCACCAGCATTCTAAAAGCCAGACCTAGGGAGAAAAACTAGGTCTGTGAAAACATGCATGGTTTCTAATACAGCAAATAGGTCTATCTATTACCTTTTATTTAGACTAAGATTTTTCCCCACACACACCACCCTATTATTACTATGTAATATCAGTATGGAATATTTGTTATAATTCATGAAGGAATATTCTTGCTTGTACTATTAACTGTAGTCCATCATCTACAATAGGGTTTACTGTGTTGTACAGTCCTGTCTTATCTTTTAATTTTTATTCTGGTAATATATACATCCTAAAGTTTATTCTTTAAACCACATTCAACAATATAGTTCAGTGTTGCTGATTACACCAATGTGCTACCATCAGCAACATTGATTTCCAAACCTTTACCGTCAGCCTAAATAAGAATTCTGTAGAGGGTAAATACCCACTTACCATTCTAAAACCCCAATCTATCTCCTGGTAACCCTTATTCTGGATCCTAAATCTATGAGTTTGCTTATTATGATTATTCTCTAACAGTGAAATCATACAATATTTGTCCTTTAGAGTCTACTTTATTGCACCCAAAATAATGTCTCCAAGGTTCATCTAGGTTGTCAAGTGCATCAGGGCTTCATTCCTTTTTACAGCTGAATAGTATTCCATTGTATGACTATAACATATTTTGTTTATCCATTCATTGGTTAGTGGACACTTGGGTTGCTACAATCCTTTGGCTACTATGTGTGATGCTTCTATGAACATTGGTGTGCAAATATCTGTTTTCATCCCTGCTTTCAGTTCTTCTGGGTATATTCCTATTAGCAGGATTGCCAGATCATAAAGAAATGCTATAGTCAGCTACTTGAGGAACTTCCATCTGTCTTCCTTAGTGGCTGCAGTATTTTACATTTTCACAAGCAAAACTTGAGTGTTCTCCATTTCCTCCCCAATACATTTAGTTTTTAGTTTTCTGGGTTTTTATTTTTAAATACTGACATTTCTACTATATGTTAAATTATTTTTCATTGTGGTTGTGTTTTTTTGTTTTGTGCTTTTTTTTTTTTTTAAGTACCAGCCTGGGGGTGTCCACACTGGCTCCCTTGAGTTGTTTTTCTATTTGTTTGGCATGTTGTTTTTTAAAATTTGTTTTTAGAATGCATCAAGAACCAAAAGTGGGACCTCCTATGTGGGAGGCAGATGCTCAACCACTTGAGCCACATCTACTCCCCTTATTTTGTTTATTTTTTAAGTCAATTTTATTGATAACTATTACTAAAGCATACAATTCATCCAAAGTGTACAATCAATGGTATTTGGTATAATCACATAGTTGTGCATTCATTACTTCAATAAGTATTAAGCATTTTCATTATTTCCCCAACAATAACAATAATAATAATAAAAACAGAAAAACAAGAAAATTCCTTCCCTCTCGAACTGTTTCCCCTGCAATACACAGCTGTGATTTCTGGCTATTCTTTCACAATTATTTATTTGCTTATTAAGCACTTTTATTGAGATATATTCACATAACAGATGATCTATCCAAAGTGTATAATCAGTGGCTTTAGTATAATCACAACATTGTACATTCATCATCTCAAAATTTTTTTAAAAAATTCTTTATTCCAAAAAGAAAAACTCCACATCCCTTAACATTTTTCCTCATCCCTACATAACCAGTAATCTAATTCCATCTTTATAAATTGATTTCTATTTATATTTTATATAAATGGAATCAAAGAATATGTGGTACTCCTTCACTTAGGATAATGTGTGTCTGGCTTGCTTCTCTCAATGTAATGTCCTCCTTGTTCATCCATGTTATCACATGTTTCACAAATTCATTTCTTCTTACTGTTGCATAATATTCCATTATGTGTATACTCCACAATTTTTTTATCCATTCATCAGTTGATGGGCCTGGGTTTTTAAAAACTATTTGTTATTGTGAAGAACACCACTATGAATAGCAATGATATTGCTGGGACACATGGCAAGTCTATATTCAACTTCCTTAGGAAATACCAAACAGTCTTCCACAGTGGCTGTACCATTCTAACAGTCCCACCAAAAGTGAATAAGCATTCTTATCTCTGCACATCATCTCCAACATTTACAGTTTTCTGGCTTTTTAATAGCAACCAGTCTAATGGGTGTGAAATGGTATATCAATATAGTTTTGATTTTCATTTTCCTAATCGCTAGTGATTTTGAACATTTTTTCACGTGTTTCTTTGCCATTTGTATTTCTTCTTTGGACAGTTGTTTTTTTCAAGTCTTTTGTCCATATTTTAACCAGATAGTTTGTCTTTATATTGTTGAATTGTGTAATCTCTTTATATATCATGGATATTAAAACCTTATCAGATATGTGATTGCCAAATATTTTCTTTTATTGAGTCAGCTGCCTTTTCACCCTTTTGACAAGTCCTTTGAGATGCAAAAGTCTTTAATTTGAAGAGGTCCCACTTGTCTATTATTTCTTTTGTTGCTTGTGCTTTGGGTATAAGGTTTAAGAAATTACTGCCTAACACAAGACCTTGAAGATGTTTTACTGCATTTTTTTCTAAGAGTTTTATGGTGGTTGTTTTTATATTTAAGGCCTTGATCCATATGTGTTAATTTTTGCAAACATGTAAGAAAGGGGTGTTCTTTCTTTCTTTTGGATATGGATATCCAGTTCTCTCAGCACCATTTGTTGAATAGACTTTTTTGGCCAAGCTGGGTGGGCTTAATGAACTTGTAAAAAATCACTTGACTGTGGATAGGAGCCAAGATGGCATTAGTGAAGAAGGGCACACACTGAAAGTTCCCAGAGCAAGGCGGATTGTGGACAGGGTCCTGCCCAGGGGTCTGTGCTGTGCATGTGTGGAGTGAGAAGCTTGGGACATCTATCTGTGCAGATCAACAGCGTGGATGGAACGGTAGAGATTCATGAGTTTTAAGGCTGGCGGTGGTGATTGGCACAGACGGCTGAGCCCCGCGGTTAGGGAGAAAAAATAAAATAAAATAAAACAGCCACTTGGAGATGTGAGCAGATGAGAAAGTTTTATTTTCTGGGGATCTGGCTGCCGGGCACCCCTTGGACCTTGTGTGAACAGATAAACCAAGCTAATCAGCACCCAGTGAACCGGAGGGGGGGATTCTGGTCGGGGAATGGAGCAAATTTCCCTAACACCCCAGGGATAAGACCCGGGCTGCTGCGGAGCCATGAAGAAGGCACACTTCCCAAAAGAGGGAGTGTTCTGTTGGAGGACAGGGAAGGGTATTTTTTATTTTTAGACATCGATCTGGCTGCCTGCACTGCCCCATAGCTTTAAGGAGCAGATAAGCTGACCTGAAGTAGCATCAGGCTGAGAGCAGAAGCGAATCTGCACTTAAACTGATTTACTTAGCAACGCGGTGATGCTCGAGCTCAGATCCAGAAGGGGCAGAATCGGACGTCTTTAACACACTGCACTGACTAACATCAGAGCTACAGCTACCCTGTGGAGTCCAGGAAGTGGGACATGCTTGATTAATTTCCATGGGCCCAGCTAGGGTCCTTCTGTAAGGGGGTTGGCTAGAGGAGGAATTATTTTGGGTCCTGTATTTTGCTAAAAAAAATAAAAATTAAAAAAAAAAGTGATAAGGTCACTTCAATAAATGAAAAATAAATTCTTTTTAATTTAGTTTAATAGCTAAAAGCTGCTTCAGGACTTGCATATAGAACCCTGTGGGGAAATTGATTGATAAACACAAGTAGGCAAGAAGGATCCACGTGGACCCTAGGGAAATCATTGACCCCCCTTAGCTGTGTTTGACTGCTTGCCTGTGTGGATCATTGGTTTCTCTCTGTTTCTTTCTGGTCCCTTGCTTTCTTTCTTCTTTCCTCCCCCCTTTCTTTTTTCTTCGATTTTTAAAAAAATTAGGTGCTGCTAGCTTGTCACTTCTTTGCTTTGCTTCTTTTTCAGTAATTTCCCACTCGCTGTATATATTGACTTTGTATTACAAACTATCGCTTATCCTTCCTGCATCTTTCTGCCTTCTGTTTTCAGTTGTGGCTCTTAGATACAACATTTTTTCATAGGCCCACAACTCAAGGGTGTCAATTTCTATTCCATCTATTTTGTTTTCTTCTTTTTTTAAAAAATTAGTATTAACTTTTTCCTTTCAGACTTTTCTTTACTATTTCTCTCCCTCCTCATAATTCTAGCCTTCTAAATCACTATATTTATATTCCTCCATTTGTTTTCACAGTCCATTGTAAGAACTCCATTTTTTCCCCTAGTACTCTACACTGCCTACACAAGTTAAATATTCACCTCATTAAGTCTCATTTTGCTCCTCTTCTAACTTTTATCAATAGTACTATTATCCTTCTGCCTTCCTTACATATTTTATTCCTCTGGCCATAAACTTTTGCCTTCAAGAGAACATAGAAAGAAGTAAGGAAATAAAATAAGAAAAACTGCCAAAGAGAAAACTTAACTCACACACAGAACCACCAGCTAAATAAAACTCTAGAGCATAGAGAAAAGCTAATCAAGTGAAAAAACCCATCAAGATAATATGATGACTAGAGGGCAACAAAAAAATACAAATGACTCTGAGAAACTAGAAAACATGGACCAGTCCAATGCACAAAATTAAAACCAGGAAGCAATGCAGAACATCGAACAACTAATCAAAGTTATCCAAATAAATATCATGGACAACTTAGAGAACTGAAGGAAGAGATGAAGATATAAATAAGACACTGGGAGAACATACTGAAGAAATAGCAAACATGCCTAAAAAGGTAATGGATATGATGGTGAACAATGGCACAAGCCAAGAAATGAAAAAGAGGCTGGACTCACATAACAGCAGATTTGAACAGGCAGAGGAAAGAATTAGTGATATGGAAGACAATACAGCTGAAATCAAAGATATAGTAGAACAGATAGACAAAAAGATAGAAAAAATCCAGCAGGGACTAAGGGAATTAACTGATAATACAAAACTCACAAACATATGCATTATGGACATACCAGAAGAAGAAGAGAAGGAAAAGGGAACAGAAGGAGTGTTGAAGGAAATAATGGCTGAAAACTTCCCAACTCTATTGAGAGAGATGGATGTGCAGATCCAGGAAGCACAGCGCAACCCAAATACTATAAATCCCAATAGGCCAACTCCAAGACATATACTTCTCAAAATGTCCAATGCTCAAGACAAAGAGAAAATACTCAAGGCAGCAAGAGAAAAGAGAACCATCACACACAAGGGAATCACAATAAGATTAAGTGCTGATTTCTCAGCTGAAACCATGGAGGCAAGAAGACAGTGGTATGGCATAATCAAAACACTAAAAGAAAAAAAAACTTCCAGCCACGAATTCTCTATCCAGCAAAATTGGCATTCAAAAATGATGGAGAGTTCAAAATATTCACAGATAAACAGAAATTAAGAGACTATGTCAAGAAGAAACCAGCACTTCAAGAAATACCAAAAGAATCTCTACAACTTGAAAGGAAAAAACAAGGGAGAGAGAGTTGGAGGAGAGTTTAAAAACAACTGAAAAGACAAAAAGAGAATCAAAACAATATATGACATACATTAACACAAAGAAAAAATGGCTGAAGTAAGAAATTCGTTATGAGTAATAACACTGAATGTCAATGGATTAAATTCACAAATCAAAAGACACAGATTGGCAAAATGGATAAGAAAATATGATCCAAATATATGCTGTCTACAAGAAACCCACCTTTGACCCAGGGATTCAAGGAGGCTGAAAGTGAATGGCTGGAAACCATTTTACAAGCTAACAATAGCCAAAAAAGGGCAGGAGTAGCTATTCTAATATCAGACAAAATAGACTTTAAATGCAAAACTATTGTAAGAGACAAAGATAGACACTATATATTAGTAAAAGGAGTAATCTCTCAAGAAGAGAGAACAATCTTCAACATTTACCCACCTAACCAGGGTGCCTCAAAATACGTGCAGCAAACATTGGAAAAACTAAGAGGAGAAATAAATGCCTCTACAATTATAGCAGGGGATTTCAACACACCACTATCATCATTAGACAAAACATCTAGACAGAGAATCTATAAAGAAACTAAGGCACTCAACAATACATCAGAAGACCTGGACTTAATAGACATATACAGAACACTACTCCCAAATACAGCAGTATTTACATTCTTCTCGAATGCACATGGAACATACTCCAAAAATAGACCACATGGTAAGCCACAGAACAACATTCAATGAATTCAGAAAGATTGGGATTATACAAAGTAATTTCTCTAACCACAACGGAATGAAGTTGGATATCACTAAGGGACAGAGAAACAGGTTAGGCACAAGATTTGGAAGTTAAACAACACACTCTTAGACAAACAGTGGGTCAAAGAGGAAAGCTCAAAAGAAACCGGTAACTACCTTGAAACTAATGAAAACGACAACAAAACATATCAAAACCTATGGGGGGAAGCGGCTGTGGCTCAATCAGTGGGGCTCCCGTTTACCATATGGGAGGCCCCGGGTTCGGTTCCCGGGGCCTCCTGGTGGGGGCAGGACCACACAAACGGTGTGGTTGGCTGACCCGGCGAGCAATAGCAGCAAGTGGGGGATAAATGAATAAATAAATAAAAACTTAAAAAAAAAAAAAAACTATGGGATGCAGTGAAAGCAGTCCTGAGAGGGGAGTTCATAGCCATAAATTCATATATTAAAAAAGAAGAAAGAGCTAAAATTGAAGACCTAACACCACACTTGGAGGTATTGGAAAAACAACAACAAACTAAACCTAAAGGAAGTAGAAAGAAGGAAATAACAAAGATTAGAGCAGAACAAAATGAAATAGAGAATAAGAAAGCACTGGAAACAATAAACAAAACCAAAAGTTGGTTCTTCGAGAATATCAATAAAATTGACAAACCCTTAGCCCGACTAACAAAGAAAAAGAGAGAACAGATGCAAATACATAAAATAAGGAATGAGCAAGGTGATATCACTACTGACCCCACAGAAATACAGAGTATCATAAGAGGATACTTTGAAAAATTATATGCCAACAAGAATGACATCTTAGAGGAAATGGACAAGTTTCTAGAAACCCACAAACAGCCGACATTGATGAAAGAAGAAATAGATGAACTCAACAGCCCAATTACAAGTAAAGAGATAGACTAAGTCATCAAAAACCTCCCAACTAAGAAGAGTCCAGGACCAGATGGCTTCACAGCTGAATTCTACCAAACATTCCGGAAACAGCTAACACCAATTCTATTTAAGCTCTTCCAAAAAATAGAAGTAGAAGGAATATTGCCTAACTCATTCTATGATGCAAACATTACCCTAATACCAAAACCAAATAAAGATACCACAAGAAAGGAAAATTACAGACCAATTTCTCTAATGAACCTAGATGCTAAAATCCTTAACAAAATACTTGCTAATTTCATTTAACAACATATCAAAAGGTTTATATACTATGATCAAGTGGGTTTCATCCCGCGTATGCAAAGATGGTTCAATATAAGAAAATCAATCAATATAATACAGCACATAAAGAGATTGAAAGAATAAAATCACATAATCATCTCTATAGATGCAGAAAAAGCATTTGACGAAATACAGCACTCTTTCCTCATAAAAATACTCCAAAGATAGGAATAGATGGAAAATTTCTGAAAATGATAAAGGGTATATATAAAAAACCCAAAGCTAACGTCATTTTCAATGGTGAAATCCTAAAAGTCTTCCCTCTGAGATCGGGAAGAAGACAAGGATACCCACTATCACCACTCCTATTTAACATTGTCTTAGAAGTACTTGCACGAGCACTGAGACAATAAAAGGACACAAAAGGCATCGAGATTAGAAAAGAAGAAGTCAAAATTTCATTATTTGCAGATGACATGATCCTATACATAGAAAGCCCTGAGAAATCCACAGAAAGGCTTCTAGAACTTATAGAGGAGTTCAGTAATGTTGCAGGCTATAAGATCAATGCTCAAAAATCAGTATTTCTGTACACCAATAACGAGCAAACTGAGGAGGAAATCAGGAAAAAAATACCATTTACAATAGTAAATGAATGAATCAAATACCTAGTAATAAATTTAATTAGAGATGTAAAGGACTTATATACAGAAAAGTACACAAAACTGCTAAGGGAAATCAAAGAAGACTTAAATATATGGAAAAATATTCCCTGTTCATGGATAGGAAGGCTGAACATCAACAGGATGTCTATACTACTGAAACTCATCTACAGATTTAATGCAATCCCAATAAAAGTCAACACTGTATATTTTAAGGAACTGGAAAAATTAACTACAAAATATATTTGGAGAGACAAGAGGCCCCGAATTGCCAAAGACATGTTGAAAAGAAAAATGAATTTGGAGGTATCACACTACCTGATTTTAAAACATAC
>JAKSZT010054112.1:243140-307344 GCA_026826555.1 Tolypeutes matacus | reverse complement strand
GCGCAACCCAAATACTATAAATCCCAATAGGCCAACTCCAAGACATATACTTCTCAAAATGTCCAATGCTCAAGACAAAGAGAAAATACTCAAGGCAGCAAGAGAAAAGAGAACCATCACACACAAGGGAATCACAATAAGATTAAGTGCTGATTTCTCAGCTGAAACCATGGAGGCAAGAAGACAGTGGTATGGCATAATCAAAACACTAAAAGAAAAAAAAACTTCCAGCCACGAATTCTCTATCCAGCAAAATTGGCATTCAAAAATGATGGAGAGTTCAAAATATTCACAGATAAACAGAAATTAAGAGACTATGTCAAGAAGAAACCAGCACTTCAAGAAATACCAAAAGAATCTCTACAACTTGAAAGGAAAAAACAAGGGAGAGAGAGTTGGAGGAGAGTTTAAAAACAACTGAAAAGACAAAAAGAGAATCAAAACAATATATGACATACATTAACCCAAAGAAAAAATGGCTGAAGTAAGAAATTCGTTATGAGTAATAACACTGAATGTCAATGGATTAAATTCACCAATCAAAAGACACAGATTGGCAAAATGGATAAGAAAATATGATCCAAATATATGCTGTCTACAAGAAACCCACCTTTGACCCAGGGATTCAAGGAGGCTGAAAGTGAATGGCTGGAAACCATTTTACAAGCTAACAATAGCCAAAAAAGGGCAGGAGTAGCTATTCTAATATCAGACAAAATAGACTTTAAATGCAAAATTATTGTAAGAGACAAAGATAGACACTATATATTAGTAAAAGGAGTAATCTCTCAAGAAGAGAGAACAATCTTCAACATTTACCTACCTAACCAGGGTGCCTCAAAATACGTGCAGCAAACATTGGAAAAACTAAGAGGAGAAATAAATGCCTCTACAATTATAGCAGGGGATTTCAACACACCACTATCATCATTAGACAAAACATCTAGACAGAGAATCTATAAAGAAACTAAGGCACTCAACAATACATCAGAAGACCTGGACTTAATAGACATATACAGAACACTACTCCCAAATACAGCAGTATTTACATTCTTCTCGAATGCACATGGAACATACTCCAAAAATAGACCACATGGTAAGCCACAGAACAACATTCAATGAATTCAGAAAGATTGGGATTATACAAAGTAATTTCTCTAACCACAACGGAATGAAGTTGGATATCACTAAGGGACAGAGATACAGGTTAGGCACAAGATTTGGAAGTTAAACAACACACTCTTAGACAAACAGTGGGTCAAAGAGGAAAGCTCAAAAGAAACCGGTAACTACCTTGAAACTAATGAAAACGACAACAAAACATATCAAAACCTATGGTGGGAAGCGGCTGTGGCTCAATCAATGGGGCTCCCGTTTACCATATGGGAGGCCCCGGGTTCGGTTCCCGGGGCCTCCTGGTGGGGGCAGGACCACCCACACGGTGTGGTTGGCTGACCCGGCGAGCAATAGCAGCAAGTGGGGGAAAAATGAATAAATAAATAAAAACTTAAAAAAAAAAAAAAAAACAAACTATGGGATGCAGTGAAAGCAGTCCTGAGAGGGGAGCTCATAGCCATAAATTCATATATTAAAAAAGAAGAAAGAGCTAAAATTGAAGACCTAACACCACACTTGGAGGTATTGGAAAAACAACAACAAACTAAACCTAAAGGAAGTAGAAAGAAGGAAATAACAAAGATTAGAGCAGAACAAAATGAAATAGAGAATAAGAAAGCACTGGAAACAATAAACAAAACCAAAAGTTGGTTCTTCGAGAATATCAATAAAATTGACAAACCCTTAGCCAGACTAACAAAGAAAAAGAGAGAACAGATGCAAATACATAAAATAAGGAATGAGCAAGGTGATATCACTACTGACCCCACAGAAATACAGAGTATCATAAGAGGATACTTTGAAAAATTATATGCCAACAAGAATGACATCTTAGAGGAAATGGACAAGTTTCTAGAAACCCACAAATAGCCGACATTGATGAAAGAAGAAATAGATGAACTCAACAGTCCAATTACAAGTAAAGAGATAGATTAAGTCATCAAAAACCTCCCAACTAAGAAGAGTCCAGGACCAGATGGCTTCACAGCTGAATTCTACCAAACATTCCGGAAACAGCTAACACCAATTCTATTTAAGCTCTTCCAAAATATAGAAGTAGAAGGAATATTGCCTAACTCATTCTATGATGCAAACATTACCCTAATACCAAAACCAAATAAAGATACCACAAGAAAGGAAAATTACAGACCAATTTCTCTAATGAACCTAGATGCTAAAATCCTTAACAAAATACTTGCTAATTTCATTCAACAACATATCAAAAGGTTTATATACTATGATCAAGTGGGTTTCATCCCGCGTATGCAAAGATGGTTCAATATAAGAAAATCAATCAATATAATACAGCACATAAAGAGATTGAAAGAATAAAATCACATAATCATCTCTATAGATGCAGAAAAAGCATTTGACGAAATACAGCACTCTTTCCTCATAAAAACACTACAAAAGATAGGAATAGATGGAAAATTTCTGAAAATGATAAAGGGTATATATGAAACACACAAAGCTAACGTCATTTTCAATGGTGAAATCCTAAAAGTCTTCCCTCTGAGATTGGGAAGAAGACAAGGATACCCACTATCACCACTCCTATTTAACATTGTCTTAGAAGTACTTGCACGAGCACTGAGACAATAAAAGGACACAAAAGGCATCGAGATTGGAAAAGAAGAAGTAAAAATTTCATTATTTGCAGATGACATGATCCTATACATAGAAAGCCCTGAGAAATCCACAGAAAGGCTTCTAGAACTTATAGAGGAGTTCAGTAATGTTGCAGGCTATAAGATCAACGCTCAAAAATCAGTATTTCTGTACACCAATAACGAGCAAACTGAGGAGGAAATCAGGAAAAAAATACCATTTACAATAGTAAATGAATGAATCAAATACCTAGTAATAAATTTAATTAGAGATGTAAAGGACTTATATACAGAAAAGTACACAAAACTGCTAAGGGAAATCAAAGAAGACTTAAATATATGGAAAAATATTCCCTGTTCATGGATAGGAAGGCTGAACATCAACAGGATGTCTATACTACCGAAACTCATCTACAGATTTAATGCAACCCCAATAAAAGTCAACACTGTATATTTTAAGGAACTGGAAAAATTAACTACAAAATATATTTGGAGAGACAAGAGGCCCCGAATTGCCAAAGACATGTTGAAAAGAAAAATGAATTTGGAGGTATCACACTACCTGATTTTAAAACATACTACAAAGCTACAGTGATCAAAACTGCATGGTATTGGCACAAGGATACTACTGACCAATGGAACCAAATTGAGAGTTCTGCTATAGCTCCTCGCATATACAGTCATCTGATATTTGACAAGGCCACAAAGCCCACTCAGTTGGGAGAGAATGGCCTCTATAACAAGTGGTGCTTGGAGAACTGGAAATCCATACCCAAAAGAATGATAGAAGAATACCATCTCACACTTTATACAAAAATCAACTCAAGATGGAACAAAGATCTAAATATAAGAGCCAAAACCATAAAGACCTTGGAAGATAATGTAGGGAAGCATCTACAGGAACTTGTAATAGGAAATGATTTCATGAACTTCACAGCCAAAGCACGAGCAGCAAGAGAAAAAATAGATATATGGGATCTCATCAAAATTAAAAAAACTTCTGCTCCCCAAAGGATGTTATTAAGAAAATAAAAATGCAGCCTACCAATGGGAGAAAATATTTGGCAAACATATATCTGATAGGAGCCTAATATCCTGCATATATAAAGAAATCCTACACCTTGAAAATAAAAGGACAAACAACCCATTTAAAAATGGGCAAGTGACCTGAAAAGACACTTCTCCAGGGAAGAAATACAAATGGCTAATAAGCACATGAAAAAATGCTCAACATCGCTTGCTATCAGGGAAATGCAAATCAAAACTACAATGAGATACCATCTTACACCCATCAGAATGGCAGCTATTTAAAAAACAGGAGACACTAAATGTTAGAGAGGATGTGGAGGAGTAGGAACACTCATGCACTGGTGGTGGGACTGTGGTATGATCCAGCCACGGTGGAGGGCAGTTTGGCGGTTCCTCAGAAAACTAACAATAGATCTTCCATATGATCCAGCAATTCCACTGCTGGGTATATACCCAGAAGAACTGAAAGCAAAGACACAAACAGATATACGCACACCAATGTTCATAGCAGCATTGTTCACCATTGCCAAAAGTTGGAATCAGCCCTGGTGCCCATCAACAGAAGAATGGACAAGCAAAATGTGGTACATGCATACAATGGAATATTACTCAGCTGTAAGAAGGAACAAAGTGCTAACACATGGAATAAAGTGGATGAATTTTGAAGACCTTATGTTGAGTGAAGCAAGCCAGGCACTGAAGGATGAACAGTATATGACCTCACTGATCTGAACTGAGGAAAATGAGCAGTCTCTGAGAATCATTGTCTGAAAGACAGGTTAACAAGGGAGGGTAAGAGAAGAGCAGGCTTTGAGCCATCACCCATATGGACATAATCTATGGTAAAGGGATAGAGTGTGGTTGCATGTTGGGGGATGGGGCAGATGAGTGGTGGTGTTCCTGGGTTTGGTGGTGCAGCACTGGTGGGTTGGTGGATTAGGAAGGGCAGGTTCAAATTCCCAGGGATTGTAACTGTGAATCTTGACATTCCATGGGTCGGGATAGGGTGGTATCATGGGCCCTGGGTGGCTGGGTGGAAGGGAACAGTCAAGATCTAATGGGGTGTTTGGTGGTCATGTGGAAGGTTTTTCATTACCTTACAGTAATGGACACAGGACATGGTAAATATCATCAAAATTATTAAACTGTATCATCTAAATTGTAAACTATACTGTAAGTCATTGACAATGTTTACTTGTTGTATTTTGCTTTCTGTATAACAGTTTTAACAATGCTAACATCCAAAAAAAAAAAAAAAAAGTAGGGGGTAAATATGGGGTGGAAAAGGGGGGTGGTTTGGTATCTGGAAGTCTCCGGCACTCCATGTGTGACTTTGCTGTGACCTAAAACTTCTTTGAAAATTAAATGAAAAATTGGGAAACAAGGGGGATTGAGAGGGGGACGGTGTCACGGCACACCGGACATCCGATAACAGTGATAAAAGGAAGGAAAAAAAAAAAAAGAAAAGAGAAAGAA
This sequence comes from Tolypeutes matacus, assembly GCA_026826555.1. Classification (NCBI taxonomy): domain Eukaryota; kingdom Metazoa; phylum Chordata; class Mammalia; order Cingulata; family Chlamyphoridae; genus Tolypeutes; species Tolypeutes matacus. The sequence goes on along the minus strand of JAKSZT010054112.1, from coordinate 302,116 downwards.
AAAAAAATGAATATATTTATATTTTAAAGGCATTTCCTTTGCTTTTTTGCCCATTTTTTTAATGTTCCAATCCACTAATTATATTTTGTTTTGTTTTGTTTTTTGATTATTTGTTTTTGTTTTTGTTTCTTCTCTCTTTTTTTTTTTTTTCTTTCCCTGAGTTTCCTTATGTTTATCTCTTGCATGTAAGCTTATCATAGTTGTTTCTTTTTCCTAGTAAGTGTATTTGATTATTTTATGGACTACATGTTTATGGAGTATTTGGATCACAGAAGGGTTACAATGGGTACTGGAGGGGATTATTGGTGGGGGGTGTCTGGGAAGGGGGTTTCATCGGAATTAGTTCATCTGAATAAACTTGAAAGATATACAAAATTGTTCAGAACATCAAAAGATCGGGCATGGTCACAATGGGTGGACAATCACACAATAAATGAGGGAATCTGAATTCCTAGCCTGGAGAGCTCTGCCACAGTCTCCAAGGGAGCAGCAATAGTCCTCTGAGTGCAGGGACAGTGTCTGTCAAAAGATGATGACCCACTGATGTTTTCTTTTTATTGATGACTACCCTTGTGAGTCTTTGCTCTTGTAACTGAGTCTTAGCCTGCAGTTGTGGGGTGCCTAAGGGTTGCCACCTGAGAGCCTCCTTGTTGCTCAAATTGGCCTCTCTCTAAGCCAAACTCAGCATATGAGTGCATTACCTTCCCCCCAACGTGGGACATGACTCCCGGGGATGAGCCTCCCTGCAACTTGGGATTAATACCAAGTGCCAACTGGCAACACAACTGGAAAAAGACCTTGAATAAAAGGGGGAAAAGGTAAAGACAAATGAGTTCAAGTGGCTAAGAGACTTCCAAGAGAGTTGGGAGGTCATCCCAGAGGTATCGCTTACGCACACCTCAGTAGGAGCTTGTAGAATATCTAAGTGCCTATCACTCCACACAGAGGGGTTCCTGAGAGCTCTGGAGACACCCAGGTCCTATATAAGGGGGGATAGCCCCAGAGACTGATGCCTTATCAGTGGACTCTATTTTGGAATCTGTGCTCCTGAGACTGACAGAATTGGACTCAAATAAGTCCTCCCTGCACATGGTTCATCAGTCCCTTCTATTCAAACCTATATGTGATGCAGAAGTTTTTAGGTATACTTCCAGAGACTGGAGCCTCTGGCCTACCCATGTGCCAGGTGTGCGTGGAATATTGGTGGAGCTGCAACTCCTCTCCTACAGCTCAATGGATTCCTCCAAGTCACCTGGCGAGGAGACAACGATGGACAACGGTCATCCCAGGGAATGGAGAGGGCCTGCATCTGCAGGCAGGATCATCCCACCCACCATATCCATGGGATATAAGCTCTCTCTCACTTGGAGGTGGAGTGGACATCACCATCCCAGTACCCTCAGGATTGGGGGAAGAACTATGGGCTAGAGTGGACTTGATGGCATTCTGTTGTACACATATGGTGATTCTAGCAATGGAAGAAATTATAACAATGAGGTGGGGCCAGTGGCCACTTGACACTTTCGGGGCTGGGAGGGGATGAGCAGTTGAAATACAGGGGCTTCTTTGGGATTTGGAGGTTGTCCTGAGTACCTTTGTGGCAACGGATATAGGCCATTTTAAATCAGCACACACCACTCAGAACTGTGTGGGAGAGAGTGTGGACTACGATGTGAACTGTGGTCTATGGTTGGTGGCAAGGCCTCAGAATGTGTAAGTCCATTGAGGGTGGTGGGCCACACTTGTGGGAGGTGTTTTTTTGGGATGTGTTGGGAGGTCGGCAACATGGGAATCCCAGTGGGTTCTCTGTAATATTTTAGGTAATCTAAGCACCTCTTAAAATATATTTATATATATATATAAATAATATTTTTATAAGCAAATGCACATATATACATGTATATTTATATATCATTTTACAAATAGTGGTATGTATTGTGAAAATTTTGATTTTTACACAGAATAAAAAATAAATAAATTAAAAAAAAAAGGCAAAAAAATAATCACTTGACTGTAGATGTGAGGATCAATTTCTGAGTTCTTTATTCAGTTCTATTGGTCAATATGTCCATCCTTATTCCAGTACCATGCTGGGTTTTTTTAAATTTTTTTAATTTATTTTTTTTACCAGTGTAGCTAAGTAATATGCTTTAAGTTAGGAAGTGAAAGTCCTCCAAATTTGTTCTTTTAAAAGACAGTTTTGGTTATTCATGGCTCTTTACCCTTCCAAATAAATTTGATTATTGGCTTTTCAATTTCCGCAAAAAAGCTGTTGAATATTTTTTGCAGTTAAATTGAATCTATAAATTAGTTTGGGTATAATTGACATTTTTATGATATTTCATCTTCCAATCCATGAACACAGAATATCCTGCCATTTATTTAAGTCTTCTTCAGATTCTTTTAGCAATGTTTTATAGTTTTATGAATATAGGTCCTTTATGTCCTTGATTAAGTTTATTTCTAAAAATTTGTTCATTTTACTAGCTATTATGAATGGATTTTTTTTTCTGATTTCCTCCTCAGTTTTCACATTAGTACAGTATAGAATCGCTATTGTTTTTTGTGTATTAAGCTTATATCCCACCACTTTCCTTAACTCATCTATTAATTCTAGTAGCTTTGTTGTTGATTTTTCATGATCCTCTAGATATAGGATCATGGCATCAGTGAATAGTGAAAGGTTTACTTCATACTTTCCTATTTGGGTGCTTTTTATTTCTTTATCTAGCCTAATAGCTCTAGTCAGAACTTCTTGCACTATATTGAATAATAATGGTTACAGTAGGCATCCTTTTCTTGTTTCTGATCTCAGCAGGAAAGCTTTCAGTCTTCCAACACTAGTATGTTTTTCATATATGCACTTTACCATATTGAAAAAACTTCCTTCTATTCTTATCTTTTGGAGTATTTTTTATCAAGAAAGAATGCTGTATTTTATCAAATGCTTTTTCTGCAACAATTGAGAGAGTCATGTTTTTTTTTTTCAATTGATCAATGTGGCTTATTACACTAATTGATTTCCTTCTGTTGATCCACCCTTGCATATCTAGGATAAAGCCCAATTGATCATGGTGCATTATTCTTTTAATGTGCTTTGGATTCTGTTTGCAAGTATTTTGTTGAGGATTTTTGCACTTTTAGTCATTCAAGATATTGGTCTGTAATTCCTATTTGTGATTTTGATGTGCATTTCCCTAATGGCTGGTGATTTGGGGCATCATATCAGGTGCTTTTAAGCCATTTCTATATCCTCTTTGGAGAAATGTCTGTTCAAGTCTTTTACCCTTTTTTATTTGGGTTGTTTACCATTTTATTGTTGAGTTCTAGGATTTTAAAAAATATATTCTGGATATTAAACCCTTATTGCACATGTGGTTTCCAAATATCTTCTCCTGTTGAATAGGGTGCCTTTTCACTTTCTTGACAAATTAATTTGATGCACAAATGCTTTTTAACACAGAGGAGGTTCCATTTGTCTGTTTTCTTTTTGTTGCTTGTGTTAGGGTATAAAGGCTGAGAAACCATTGCCTAGCACAATATCTTGATGGTGCTTCCCTACATTTTATTCTAGTAGTTTTACAATCCTGGTTCTGATATTTAGGTTTTTATAGATTTTGCATCAGTTTTTGGATATGGTGTGAGAGGGGTCCTCTTTCATTCTTTTGCAAATGGATATGCAATTTTTCCAGCACCATTTGTTGAAAAGACTATTTTTCCCAGTTTAGTAGACTTGGAATCTAGGTCAAATATCAATTGGCCATAGGTGTGAAGGTCTATTTCTGAACTCTTAACTTGATTCTGTTGTTCAATATATCTATCCTTATGCCAATACCTTGCTGTTTAGAGCCTTTTGCTTTTACATATGCTTTAAAGTCAGGAAGTAGCCCTTCCAAAGCTTCTTCAAAGATGAAGCCATTACAATAACTGAATGCAATTAATAGGAAAATGAAATAATAATAAAAAGTTTAAATGTAAGAGATAAAATACATTAAAAATTTAAAAACCTATAAATAAAATTAAATTAAAAGATTGGGATATTAAAATAATGAAAAATAGAAAAAAATATTTTTGACCTTTTGTCTTTCATACTGCAATATCTGTTGTCCAGTCTGTACCGTGGCACCTTCCCCGTCTCATTTCCCAGTGTCTCACTATTTTTTCATTTTGTTTTCAAAGAAGTTTTAGATCATAGCAAAGTCACACACAGAATACAGGAGACGCTGATATACACAACATTCTCCTCAAATCCTCCCTCCTCCATATTAATACCTTTTTATATGTACATGGTAGCATTGTTGTAACTGATATACAAATAGTGAAACATAGCTAGTAAACATTGTCAATGGTTTACAATATGGTTTACATTTGTTCACCAGAGCATAAATATAAGGTATATAAAAATGTTCAGGGAAGCGGCTGTGGCTCAATCAGTAGGGCTCCCGTTTACCATATGGGAGGCCCCGGGTTCGGTTTCCGGGGCCTCCTGGTGAAGGCAAGCCTGCCCACACGGTGTGGTTAGCTGACCCAGCAAGCACAAATAGCAAGGGGGGGATAAATGAATAAATAAATAAAATCTTTAAAAAAAATGTTCAAATGTTCATGGGGCATTGTCACAGTGAGTGGAGAATCATTCAATAAATGAGAGAATACTGAATTCCCATCCTGGAGATCTCTGCCACATTCTCTAAGGTAGCAACAACAGTCCCAAGTACAGGGCAGTGACAGTCGAAGAAAGATGACCCTCTGATGGACCCTTGATATTGATGACTAGCTTTATGAGTTTTTGCTCTTGAAATTGAAACTTAGCTTATTGTTATGGAGTACCTAGTGGTTGCCTCCTGAGAGCCTCCTTGTTGCTCAAATGTGGGCTGTCTCTAAGCCAAACTCAGCATATGAATGCATTACCTTCCTCCCAGCATGGGACATGACTCCCAAGGATGAGCTTCCCTGGCACTGAGGGATTGCTACCAAGTGCCAACTGACAATGTGACTGGAAAAAGACCTTGAATAAAGGGGGAAAATGTAAGGACAAATGAGTTTATATGGCTAAGAGGCTTCAAACTGAGTCGGGAGGTCATCCCAGAGGTAACACTTACACACAACTCAGTACGATCTCATAGAATTCCAAAGTGGATATCACCCCAAATAGTGGGGCTCCTGAGGGGTGTGGAGACAAACAGGTCTTATGTCAGGGTGGATAGCTCCAGAGTTTGGTACCTTGCCAGTGGGCCCTACTTTGGAGTTTGTGCTCCTGAGAGTGACAGAGTTGGACTCAACTATGTCTTCCCTGCACATGGTTCAACTGTCCCTTCTATTCAAACCTATACTTGATGCTGGAGTTTGTAGGTGTACATCTAGAGATTTGAGTCTTTGGTCTGTCCATTTGCCAGCTGTGCCCAGAACCTTGGTGGAGCAGCAAATCCTACTCTACAGCTCATTGGACTCACCCAGGACAACTGGCGGGGAGATGATGATGGACAATGGTTGTCCCAGAGAATGGAGAGAATCTGCACCTGCAGGCAAGATAATCCCATCCATCTTCCAATTGTTATATAAGCCCCCTCTCAATTGGAGGTGGAGTGGACAACATCTTCCTAAACTCCTCAGGATGGGGGGAAGAGCTATGGACTAGAATGGACTTACTTTTATTCTACTATAGACATATTGTTATTCAAACAATGGAAGAAATTACAACATTGATATGGAGCCAGTGGCCACTGGAGGCTCTGGGAACAGGGAGAGGGAAAAACAGTTGTAATACAGAGTTTTTTTGGGACTTGGGAATTGTCCTCAGTGACATTACAATGACAGATATAGGCCATTTTATATCATCATATAACAAGCAGAACTGTGTGGGAGAAAGTCTAGACTACAATGTGAACTATAGTGGATGCTTAATGGCAAAGCCCCAGGATGTGTTTATCACTTGCAATTAATGTGCCACACTAATGAAGGATGTTTATGTGGGAGGTTGTGAGAGGTGTGGGAGGTGGGGCTTATGGGAATCCCTATATATTTTGTGTAACATTTCTGTAATCTAAGTAGCTTTAAAAAAATAAAGAGAAAAAAAAAATTCAGGAAGTATGGGTCCTCCAACTTCATTCTTCTTTCTCAAGATGTTTATGGGTATTTGGAGCCTTCTCCTTTTCCAAATGAATTTTATAACTGGCTTTTACATTTCTGCAAATTAGGCTGTTAGAATTTGCCCTTGTCTTAAAGACAGAGATTCCAGGTTGCACGAATAAAGGAAGCAAAACAGCAGCTATGAGCTCACCTTTTCTCTCCATCCTCTGATGCCCATTTTGCAGACCACAGATTGCAGGTGGACTCAGTCAATGGCATACTATCCTCACATACCTCTTTGTCTACTTCTAATAAAAACAGTTCCTTCCTTTGTTTGCTATATGCTTGTAAAACAAACAAAATTCCTGGTCAGTTACATTGTATTACTCTAGTGCTTCCTTGAAAGAGTTTACAATCAGCTACAGATTAGAGCTTTGTCTTCAGGAAAAAAAAAAAAAAACAACTTTAAATAAGAAGTAAGGCTACTATATAACTTTGCTCCTTCTCTCAATTTCACAACTCTTGTGAAACTGAAAGCTCAAGAAAGGGTCAAATGCCTGCCCAGTGGGTTCTTTAAACATCTTCAGAGGGAATTCATACAGTCCACCCCTTCCAACATAAAATTTACACTGAATTACAATTAAGCCTTTTGTGGGATGTTTATGAAAATCAAAATCAAACATTAAGGATCCTCACTGGAAGATATGGGATTCATCAGGGACCCTTAGCATATTCCAGTCTTCAATTGGATGCAGTGGTGAGAACATACCCAGTTTTCTAAAGACAGTAGTTCCTGCTATCAAATTAGTAGAGATGTCAGCTGATTTGTTCCAAGGGCACACTTTGTGGTTAAAAGAGCCACACACTGCCAATTTCTAATCTCAGGAAAAAAACAGCATATGTCAGCTCAATGCCTGGCCTTTTATGAAATCCTATTCCCCCCTTCAAATATTTAAATTCTCCACAGTAATATTTTAAATCCAGTACTGTATCACCCCTGCCTGAAGATGGCTTACCTTAAGATTGTGAGATTGTAGTTTCTGTTATAATAATCAGGTCTGGACTTAGCAAAAAAGAAATAAAAAAACAAAAAAAAAAAAACACCTTGATTAATCCAGGATTGATATTGTTTGTAGATGTGCATTATCTTAAAACAGAAACAGATAAAATCAGGCAAGCTGTGAGGTAACCTTTATAGTAGAAGTAATTGAAAGTCAACAAGCTCCTGGACTCACCATAACCTAAAAAAATTGAGGTAAAACATGTAAGTATAGGTGGCCATTTAACTAAATGAAAATCTTGTAAAATTTATACTTAGAGTACATATGCATTTGGAGTAATTCATGACTTTGAAATTTTATGTAAGCAATAGAGCTTACTGAAGTCATTAGGAACAAAATAAAAAATGATAAATAAGTATCTGAACTAATAGCTTTGTAATCACTTAAAATGATTTTTAAAAAAGAAAAATTGCTATGATACAAATGCTGACTCACACTCATAGATTGGAGCAGAAATATAAGAAAAATGTCAAATTAGCAACACAACAAATGATAGACAGAAACCAAGACTTTTCCCCTTGACTAATGTATCTCATAAGACCACTCCAAATGAATTAGGTAACTGTCAGAAAAATGCTTCTGTCTTTAAAAAAGAGAAATAGTGACAACAGGTTACAAAGTAAATTCTTGAAGTGGACTCTGGGAAGAAACTGATGGTGTCCTGGTTGCCTCAGATTTCCTAAAAGAAACTACATGTGAGCACTACATGAAAGTACGCATTATGGAATATAAAAGAAATGAAAAAGGTGACAACATCATACTGGCAGGCAGCCTTTGATAAGGCAGTTCAGAAAAAAAACATAATTAAAATAATAAATGCCAACCACATAATCCAGGCAAAATCATTAATGTATGCATCACTGAAAGCTTTGCCTCCTCCTTCTGTACCATTTGAACATTGGCAGATGGACTTTACCAACCTGTACTTTCAGTGGGTTATAATTATATATGTCTAATGGTTTACATGTTCTTGAATGGGTTGAGGGATCTCCTTGTCACAAAATTATGACACAAATGTAGGAAAAAATCAATTAGGAAATGTTTATCCAAAGTGTGGAGCATCATTTGAATTCTCAAGCAACCTGGAACTCACTTCACTTGAAAGGTTATAAAAAAAAAGGGTGCTGAGTGATTCCCATCAGCAACACCTCCATTGGCCATCCCATCCTTATTCTCTGGTCAAGTGGAATAAATCTTTGGGTATTTAAATTAAAATTAGCTAAATTAACTCACTGACTCACTTGATCTCTCTTAGCCAAAAATAATCCTCTTGGTCCTCATGGCCCTGTCATTAAAGGGTGGCCAATGTACTTGGGACAGTTCACTAGAGAGAATACAATAGAATATTTTCAGGGATATTTTCAACAGGATACAAAAGCTTTTACTGACCTTCCATCACCTAAAGACAACATTCCATCACCCACAACCTGATGACTTCATATTCTGGAAAAACCATCAGAGAAAAACTAATTTTTAGCAAATCTTGAAAGAACCTTATTAGGTTTGACAACTTCACTTATAGACATCATATTAGAAGGAATTGTCAATTGGATACATTACTCCCAGGTAAAACTGGTGTCACTTCCAAAGTGGTTTTGTGAAATTGTATATTACCCACAATTAAAATTTACCAAAATAATCCAGAATTAGTTGACATCATCCTATATGATCAGCTTCCACCAAAAAGCATGGAGCAAGAATCTATTGCTCCAAGTGTTTTGGGTATTATGTGGAAGTTCTCTGAGTGATGAAGTGCAAACACATATAAGCCAATGAGGTTTATCCGAGGCACAATTATTGCTAATTGAAAACTTTTCCCAAGTGCCAACTGGCAACACAACTGGAAAAAGACCTTGAATAAAAGGGGGAAATGGTAAAGACAAATGAGTTCAAGTGGCTAAGAGACTTCAAAGAGAGTCGGGAGGTCATCCCAGAGGTAACTCTTACGCACACCTCAGTAGGAGCACATAGAACATCTAAGTGCCTATCACCCCACTCAGTGGGGTTCCTGAGAGCTCCGGAGACACCCTGGTCCTATATAAGGGGGGATAGCCCCGAGACTGATGCCATATCAGTGGTTCTATTTTGGAATCTGTGCTCCTGAGAGTGACAGAATTAGACTCAAATAAGTCCTCCCTGCACATGGTTCACCAGTCCCTTCTATTCAAACCTATATGTGATGCTGGAGTTTTTAGGTATACTTCCAGAGACTGGAGCCTCCCACCTACCTATGTGCCAGGTGTACATGAAATCTAGGTGGAGCCGCAACTCCTACCGTACAGCTCAATGGACTCATCCAAGTCACCTGGTGAGGAGACAACGACGGGCAATGGCCATCCCAGGGAATGGAGAGGGCCTGCATCTGCAGGCAGGATCATCCCACCCACCATATCCATGGGATATAAGCCCTCTCTCACTTGGAGTTGGAGTGGACATCACCATCCCAGTCCCCTCAGGATTGGGGTAAGAACTACGGACTAGAGTGGACTTGATGGTATTCTGTTGTTCACATATGGTGATTCTAGCAATGCAAGAAATTATAACAATGAGGTGGAGCCAGTGGCCACTTGACACTTTTGGGGTAGGGAGGGGATGAGCAGTTGAAATACAGGGACTTCTTTGGGAGTTAGAGGTTGTCCTGAGTACTGTTGTGGCAACGGATGTAGGCCATCTTAAATAAGCACACACCACTCAGAACTGAGTGGGAGAGAGTGTGGTCTACAGTGTGAACTGTGGTCTATGGTTGGTGGCAAGGTTCCAGGATGTGTAAGTTCATTGAGGGTGGTGGGCCACACTGTGGGAGATGTTTGTGTGGGATGTGGTGGGAGGTGTGGGAGGTGGGCAACATGGGAATCCCAGTGGGTTCCGTGTAATATTTTAGGTAATCTAAGCACCTCTTAAAATATATGTATATATATATATATATATATATATAAATAACATTTTTGTAAGCAAATACACATATATGCATATATATTTATATATCATTTTGCAAATGTTTGTATGTATTGTGAGAATTTTGATTTTTACTCATAATAAAAAAAAAAAAAGAAAAAAGAAAAACACAATGACTGTAAGATATATGTTTTGTCAGAAGGCATATTAAATCCAACTTTCAATACCTAGGACATTTCTTTGATATACTTATTTATTAAAAACCTGATTTATCTCAAAAAAAAAAAAAAAAAAAACACATATAGCCAGCAATACAGAATGAAATGACAGGTTTGTTAGATCAAAGGGCCTGGAGATAGAGATCAAGAATGAGGGTGGTGGAAGGGCCTTGCCTTACCTCATCTGGTCTCCTACAAGGGTCAGGGGAGGGACTGGGATGAGCATATGATGGGATCTTGCCCTTATTTTGACTCAGTGGGGAAGGATAGTGCTCTCTGATACATCTGGGAGGTTGGCAGTTTCAAACTCTAAGGTGCAAAAATCAGATAGGGCAAGGGCCATTTGGAGAAGCTGTGAGCAATTCTTATCATCCAAGTGAAATGAAGATACATGCCTCACTAATAAATTATGCAGCAGGAGAGATCAATAATGGAGGGGACAATTGAGAAGAAATGGCAGGGGCTGATCATAGAAGCTGAGGTTGCTGACATAATCCATACCTATGGAGGTTCAGGTGTTGCCAGCTGTGAGTATGTCCAAGGAAGGGCTAACTGGTGTGGTTGCTAGAAAGAGAACTTATGACCAAGCCAGACAATAATTTATTTTATGCCATAAATGTTTTATGCACCAGATATAATTTATTTTATGCCATTACACCAAAATTCTTTTGCTTAATTGACACACTTGCACTTTTATCTGTTTTTATAATTTTGTTTTTACTCTTGTTATCTTCTTCAAAAACTTATTTTCCACCCTTTCTCTAGTCTTCAAGATAAAAGCCTTAGTTAAATAACATTACTATAAATTATTGCTATTAGTCTAATCTTAGTTCATCCCACAACTCCAGTCATTGAAGTGTTTCTAGCATTACAAATCCAACTGTTTTCTTAATTTGCCAATATCTGTATGATAAAAATGGACCTGAAATAATGTTCTATCCAGTAGAAATTGATCAATGGGCTAACATAAGAGGTAAATTGGATTACAAATTGTATGGCATCCTGTGAAAAAATCACTTAACCCCTCTACAGATCAATATAGTAAATGTTTTTGTAATTAGGAGACTTTATTTGAAGTTTTAGGCCAGCTTTTCATAATTTTTAACTTTGTGATTAAAGTTTTTTTTATGTGTGTAAAACTGAAAATGTCAGGAACAAAACTGGGATATATTCTACACTGGTTATATAACCAGTCAGTCTGGTTAAATTCAGGTGATAGAGATGGGATTCCCATATTCAGTGACTCAGAAATTAAAAGAGACTCTGATAATTATGTTTATATAAATAAAAATAACACAAAAATAGATTTAGATTCAATGACAAAACTTTCACTGGACACTAAAGTAACATTATTTGATCAATATTCAGATCCTGTCTGGAATGGAAACCCAAAATATTAATTGGAAATAATATACATGAATTATTATAATTGTCATATTGCACACATAGAAATGTTTTCTGTTTACTCAGACTATTTCACCCTTTTGGAAAATGGCACTGTGGTGATGCTAATAAGACCTCCTCAAATGTAGAAAGAAAACAATAGGCTTTCAAGACATTTTCTCCATCAACTCTATCTTAACTTTAGATCATACTGGAATGCTTATTTACTATAGGATAAAATATATAAAGTATTTCTCCATTGTTGGTCAGGGAGATATGGAATAGATTATTTTGCTCTATCTAAATGCAATTCACATCATTAGGATCTTTTTTGCATCAATCCTCAAAACCATAAAAAAGGTAAAATATACCAATCTTCAAAGTTTTAAGAAAATATGCAATATTCTTCAAGCCCATCACTGCTTTTACAAATCAGAAAGCTGCTAGTTATCTTCATTGTCTGACAAAGGTGCTCTTATATACAAAGGAACATGTGTCTTTCATATTAATAAATCTTGTACAGTGATAAATTACCTAAATATTTTAACTGACCAAGTTTAAGGTATTTCATGATATCAGTCAGGACCAAACATTTCAAGGGGCAGACATATTTCCTAGCCTAGGTTCTTGATTTAGTGAAATATCATTGCAAATATACACTTTAGATTTATCTATTTAGATATAAAATTCAAACGATGTAGTTTTAGATTTTTGTATATTAACTTTTTTTCAAGATTTTGTTCATATTCTTTTTCACTTTCAAGACAGAAGTTGTTCTCAAGATAGGTAACGAAAGGAAAATGGGTTAAAGTTAGGCTATCCCTGATGGAATCAAAACTAAACTAATCAATATGTTGTCTCAAAAAAGGGGCCCAGCCATAATTCACCAACTACAGGAGGCTTGTATGTAATAGACTAGCCATCCAACAAACCTCACTGTAATCAAGAAAATGAAACAACTATCAAAAATAAAAAGGGAAACATGGAACAAAACAACAAAATGAGTATATTACAATTGCTAAACGAGGACGATCAATGGTGGTGACTCGAAAGTTTTCACCAAGTTCCCAATGAGATAATAGTGAAAATGATCAAAAATGGAAACTGTTAAATAAACTAAAATGGCAACCTGCATTTGGAATTGCCATGAGCATCGCCTTTCTGAAATATGGCCCTGAGTTTTTTAGAAGGTAAATATTAGTCAAGGAACAGTGTGAGTGTAATTACCAGCACGGAAGTATATCTGTGAACATGATTGAAAGAGGAAAATTTGGGTTGAATATCTTGTTAGAAGGAAAACTGGAGGATAAAAAGGCTTGTATAACACAGTGAACCCTGTGGTGGACAAATGTCCTTGTTTAGTCTTTTGTGGAACAATAAAAAATTATATTCTTAAGCTAATCCATTCCTCTACATGTAAACCTATTCTATGTGGGCCCTTCCATTTAGATTCAATCAAAGGATATTTGATTCAATTACTTTGGCTTCAATAGCTTCAGTTAAGGGCCTTTAATTAGATTGTGGCACTCAAATGGGTCTTAATTCTTTTATGGGTGTCTTATATCAACAGAAGCAAATAGACCCCCAAGAGGCTTGACCCACAGAAAAACTAGAATCTGAAAGAGAAGGTGAGTATGGAGGAGAAAGCAGAGAGAGACTGGCATACCTGCCATTTTGGCTTGCCACATGGTAGAAGTCCAGGATCCAGTAGTCAAACTTTGGTAAAACAACATCTCTGATGATGCCTTGATTTTGACATTTTCACAGCCTCAGAACTATAAAATTTTAACCTAATACATTTCATTATAAAAGCCAACCCATTTCTGGTATTTTGCTCCCAGTAACTTTAGAAAACTAAAACACCAAAAATTATGGTTAATAATAGAAATATAAGAATGTTCTTTTAGGACCTATAACCAATATATATCACTTTTGTAGGTGTTGATTGGGGGGAGTTATATGGGGAAAAATGCACCTAAAGTAAATTATGTACTAGAGCTAAAATAAAAACATCCTTGCATCAATTTAATAAAAGTAAAAAAATAACACCAATGCTTAGTTTCAAAAATGGGAAGGAAGGTATTTTTAGAAAAATACTATATTCCATGGAACCAACTGAATTTTCTTGCCCATTATACTGTTTCACTCTGACACTTCTCTGAATGTATGTGAAGAACTTTACATGGAGAACCAAGGCAAGTATATAAAATAAGTTCTACCTGTCAATTAACATAACACTGGTAAGAAAGTGAAAATGGGATATGGTCAGATGTCCCAACCACAGGTTCTTTTGAACATCTTGAACATTATATAGCTAGACACATCTATGAGATATAAAAGTGTCCTTGTTGACATAGGCCTTTTACCTGGATAGATAGTGGCCCAAAAAGTAGCTAACAAAATATTAAACTTTCCTCTTGGGAAATCCTGCTAATTTCTCAAAAAAGAGGGTGAAAAGCTCTGATTTATATAAGCCTCACCTAATGGAAAAAAACAAAACAAAACAGTCCAATAAGCGAAGCCCTCAATCATAAGGCTTATATTTACAAACTTTATTCCTGCAATAATGAAATTAAGCTTAATTATAAGTAATGCCTAATAGTTGCCTCCTGAAAATTTCCTTGTTCCTCATATGTGGCCTTTCTTTAAACCAAACTTTGCGAATAAACTCACTACCTTCCCCTTGATGTGGGACATGATTCTTGGGGATGAGCCTCCCTGGCACCAAGAGATTATTACCAAGCATTCACCACCAATGCATTGGGAAAAGACCTTGATCATAAGGGAAATACCAAATAAAATATAATTTTTATGTCTAAGAGATTTCAAAGTGAGCCAGGGGGACATTCCAGAGGTTAAACTTAATCAGACCTCAGCTAGAATTCATAAACTGCCAGAGTAAACAACACCTCAAGCAAAAATACTCCTGAGGGCCTTAAGGATGTCAAGAAAGCATAGGCAAGCAACACAGCCCTCTCTCACTTGGAGGTGGAGTGGACATCACCATCCCAGTCCCCTCAGGATTGGGGGAAGAACTATGGACTAGAGTGGACTTGATGGTATTCTGTTGTTCACATATGGTGATTCTAGCAATGGGAGAAATTATAACAATGAGGTGGAGCCAGTGGTCACTTGACACTTTTGGGGCAGGGAGGGGACGAGCAGTTGAAATACAGGGGCTTCTTTGGGATTTGGAGGTTGTCCTGAGTACCTTTGTGGCAATGGATGTAGGCCATTTAAAATCAGCACACACCACTCAGAACTGTGTGGGAGAGAGTGTGGTCTACGCTGTGAACTGTGGTCTATGGTTGGTGGCAAGGCCCCAGGATGTGTAAGTCCATTGAGGGTGGTGGGCCACACTTGTGGGAGATGTTTGTGTGGGATGTGGTGGGAGGTGTGGGAGGTGGGCAACATGGGAATCCCAGTGGATTCCGTGTAATATTTTGGGTATCTAAGCACCTCTTAAAATATATTTATATATATACATAAATAGCATTTTTGTAAGGAAATGCACATATATGCATATATATTTATATATCATTTTGCAAATGTTGGTATGTATTGTGAAAATTTTGATTTTTACCCACAATAAAAAAAAAAGAATTAAATAAATCACAGAGAATAGAAATAAAAATGGAATCCAGGAAAAAACAAAAAAAAACAAAAACAAACAAACAAACAAACAAACAAACAAAAACCCTCCTCAGTGGGACCTACCTGGAAATATATGTAAATATATTTCCCAATATAGCATAGATATACTAATTTATAAATTCCCTAATCATGACTTATCTACTCCTTCTATCTGAACCTATAATTTTCAAATTACCTCTTAAATATAGTTCTCAGAGATGAAAAGACTTAGGTTTGTTCATATGCTGATTGTGCCGTGAAAACCAGCAGATATATGGGCAAATCCTACTCTCCTCTTTGTTGGGCCTGCACTGGACAACCAACAAAATTATAAGGACCAACGACTCCCCAAAACATTGACAAACTTCAACTACAAGTAAAATGAATCCATTCCTCTACATCCCTTCTGAGCCTGAAGCAGTCATAGACATCATTACAAAGCCCTCAAGATTAAGGAATGAACCAAAATGAAGGTGGAAGGAGTGTAACCACTGATCAAAGCAGATTTATTGTTACTGTAGTTATTAATTATGTAACTTGTAACTATTGATGCAAATAATGATTTTTTTAAAAACAAAAGAAAAATGGCCAAATACTAATACAGAGGAGAAAGGAGAGCATTCTGATAGTTTACAGTTTGGGCAACATTTAATGATAAGGTTGTCTCCATCTGGTAGTGATAGCTTATTTTGAAAAGACATGTATGCTATAGTGATTAATGTACATCTGTTCCCTGCATTGAAAAACCATCTGATTTAATGAAGAAATTCAATGTCAAACAATTATTGTAACTTGCCCCTTCAGAATCCCCTAACTGCCTCCATAAAGTACTCTAACCCACTTGCCATTTGACTTTCACTCCAAATTTCTTGTTTACAGATTTCTCTGCCCAAATAGTTTCTCTTTCAATAAATGTGCAGCTTCAATAATATTGGTGAATTTGTTTCTTTTGATAGCTATATATTTTATTTTTTACGTTTAAAGTTTTGAATACATTCAGTTAGTATAATAATATTTAATTTATGAGATAAAGAAAATTATGAAAAAAAAATTTGGATGGTTAGAAAAAATGATGCATACATAAACAGACATGTAATAAAGCAATAAAGCCAAAGGCTAATAGCATAATTTCAGTTAAAGCAATGTGTATATATTTCTTCACTGTATAATTCTTTCATTTTTTCTATATCTTTATATTTTCTCAGAATGAAATGGTTTTATATACAAATTGAAATAAATTAAAACATTTTAAGTGGCAAGTCCACCACAAATTTGTAAGAAAATCCTTGGAGATTTTCAATTAAATGAACACTGAAGTTCACATGATGAGACTTTAAATTATTAAAAGAATTCTACATAGTAAAACTGATAGGAGGAAGTCAACTTTCTCTTCTAAATATATAACATTTTGTAACATTTTCCTTATTACCTTAAAGGAGAAGGAATAATTTTTGAAACCTTCAATTTTAAAGGCCAAAAAGAATATTATGTTATAAACAAATACTGTCTATGATGACACAAAAATACTGTAAATTACATTTTGAAAAACACATTGTCATTGCTCAATTTGAGATTTGAGTGTGTTCAATGCTTATGCACAATACAAATGGGCAATAAGTATATTGGAGATAGGTGCATTAGAAAATTGAGAAAATAGTGTTATTTCCTAAATTGTGTTATAAAAATAAGTAGATTTAAATCTTAAAGATATATTTCCATAGTAATCTTATAAAAAATTCTCCATGCACTATTTTATAATAAATATAGGGCAATGTTGTAAATGTTGGTATAATAGCCACTGAATAACAAATACAAATAACATGTATAATGGGAATATTGCATTTGGAATATATTTATTTCAGGAACTCATCAATATATACATTTTAATAACATATATATGTGATATGTGATTGATAGGTTTCAGATTTCCACATTTTAACTTCTTTTTTATCTTTAGTATTATTGATTTTACATTGATTTAGAATGATAAAAAATTTAATTTCATCCTCATATTAAGACCCAACATTCATAAATACATAAAACCAATAAGCAGCACTTTATCTTTGAGAGAGATATTTATTGTATCTATCATCTATCTATCTATCATCTATCATCTATCTATCTATCTATCTATCTATCTATCTATCTATCTATCTATCTACCTACCTACCTACCTACTTATCTACCTATCACATCTAGGAGTGTATGCAGGTATGTGCTTATGGATTTATAGTAATGGCTATATTTTTTCTGGCTAAAAATGAATACTAATGAATATTATAAATTTAATAGGCAAAACAGCTGATAATATGCTTTAAAATCAAATATGGGAGTGCATCTCACTCTGTAGCATGCCTACACTCTTGTCTGTGTTGTGTACTGTTTTTCTTTTCCCTCATTTCTCAATAAACTCTTTATTCCCTTGCATACCTTAAAAATAATCAAATATAAGTGAGATACTGAAAATTTTGGCAGAAATAGAAATCATTATAAACAGAGAAAATGGTTGAAGAGATAAATCTTCATAGGGCAACTCCTCATCCCTCCATTTGAGCATGAGGCAGGTACGACAAATCTGATGAGTCCCAGGTATTACCCCGAAGAAAGTGAAAGGAAATGATAAAAGACAAAGAATAATACTGAGTTGTTTTTTTTTTTGTTTGTTTGTTTGTTTCTGTGGGCTTTTATCAGCATTTATTACTAAACATTTTAGTACATTAAAATACTGTCTCCACCTTCACCCTGAAGTCTACTCTGCAAGTTAATTTGTTCCATATGACTTTGTCCCAGACATCATTTCCTTATAAATACCACGAATCATAGGGAACACATAAAAATAGCACAACACTCTTAAAGAAAGAAAGACTATTTAAGGTCATTATGTTTATGAAAATATGCACGCAAATAAAACCAAAGCTGCATATCTGCACAAAAACATGAACAATGGTATTTCAAAGAAATGAAGAGGTAATTAAAAATATACCAGTTCAAAAAACTCTGAGAATATTGTAAAGATTATATATACACATATACAAATGTATATGAATATGGAGATATTTATAGGTATATATACATATATATGAAGGATGAATGAGCGGAAGTGGAAAAAGAATAATGGGATAACAATAAATATTCCAAACATGTATCATGTTTGAACTAAATCAAAAGGAAGAGAAGAAATTGGTGTCTAGAAATCTTACAGAACTAATGACATTAAAAAATTACTATTTGCTATGTTTATCCCAGGAACCATCCCATTATTAAGATCATGTATTAGTATTGTATATTTGTTATAGTTCATGAGAGAGCATTCTCATATTTATACTGTTAACAACAGTCAATCATCCACCATGGGTTCATATGGCCCCATGATTTGTACAATCCATCCAAAAAATACATCAAATATAAGCCATGGACTAAAATTACCTTTAATATTATGACAATGCTCTTTCATCATTCGTAACAAATATTCCACCTCAATGCAATTTGTTCATTTTGGGCAATTTGTGGGAATCCTGTATGGTATGCGTGATTGTTTTGTAAACTCACAAATTCTCTCTAAAAAAAAAAAATCAAAGGAAAAATGACAAACTAAAAAATAAATTGCAACTCATATGTTGAAGGGCTGATTTTCTTAATATATAAAGAGCCCTACAAATCAATAAGAAAAATACCAACAATCAATAAAAATTGGGAAAAGACCTGTAGACAGTTTTCAGGACATGAAATAAAGATAGCTATTATATATGAATAAATACTTAATCTCACATATAAAAAATACTGGATTTAAAACCATTTTAATACTATTTTTCTCATGTCATGTTAGCAAAATGCAAAACAAAATGATAGTATGTTTTTTTTACAAATTCTGTGTGATAAGCACTCATATATTGAAGGTAAAAATTTTCAGTGGAGAAAATTGTGTAATAAGAAAGTTATAAATGACTATACTCTCTGGCCTAATAATTTATCTTCTTTAGTATGTTAGCCTTTAGATACATTCCCACGCGTGTGAAATTATATAATTACATGACCTTATATTGCAGCACCATTTGTAATAGTAAATGTTAGAAACAAAGCTGATGTCCACCAATAGGGATTGTTTAAATTACTATAAACGCTTCAACAGAATACCTGTATTTGCAAAAAAAAGAAGGAGAAATCTCTCTATGACTTAGTATGGAATATTCTTTGTAGAATGTTTACTGAAATGTGTAGAATAATCTCTAAGATACATTGTTAACTGAATAAATTAATGAAAAAAGATAACTTTTTGGAACATACAAGAAAATCAATACATGACTTATTTTGGAGTGCAAATATCTTGAAGAAAAAGAAAACAGATAAAAAAGAGGGAAGAATATTACAAAATAAAAAAATATTGTTAAGGAGTAAGGGAATCTCCTATTTAAAAAAAACAAGGAATTAAAAAAATCCTACACAATTATTCTTGTTTCAGAGAATATCTTTCCCAAGAAAATATGAATCTGATTAGAGAACCAAAAAAGTCAGAAGTATCAATTAGTAAAAAATTTTTCATTTCCTTGTATACTACATGAATGACGCGGATATGAGAGCTCCATATTTAAAAAAAAGGAAAGACATTAGCATGGTAGCAGTACATAAGGCATATAATGCAAACATTACAAATTAGAAAAGGAGATAGATATGTAGGAGAAAGATTATTGGAAAAAATAAAATTTTTTGAAGAAGATATCCTAAAGTAATTAGGTATTTCAAAATTAAATTAACATTCATTTAAAATTTCCACAAGATATTAGTGATATAAAAAATGCAATATAATAAAGTGACCTCATTTTTTATCACCAAAATGTACATTAAAAAAATTGTTTACTCTGATGAAATTGTTAATGTCATCTAGATTATGTATAACTTTTTTGGTGTACAGTTTTTTTTATAGTATCTTCTCATAATACTTTTTATTTCTGTGGGTTTGGTATTTATGTCCTCCATTTTATGTCTGAATTTAGTTACTTGCCTCATTTCTTTCTTTTTGTCAGTGTAGTAAAAGTGTTTTCAATTTTATTGACTTTATTGGCTTTGCTGATTCTATTGCTCTTTTATATTTTATTTAACTTATGTTAACTCTAACCTTGGTTATTTCCTTACTTCTGCTATTAACAGGTAATTCTTCTTACTCTAGATCCTCCTGTTGTGAGGTTTGGTCTCTGTTTCAAGACTTATCTTCTTTTTAAATGTAAGCAATTAGTTAATGGATATAGTGCTAATTATAGGTTCAAATAAAAGAGGCAGAAGATCCTGGTGTAGGAAATTATAAAAGAGTCTAACTCTGTTACATTAGAGAAATAGATTAACATATATTCCAAGGTAAGACTCACCAATAGGGTGCCGATTTCCTGGGGTTGACTGCCTTGCCTATAATGTCCAGCTGTTTCTAGGGCCATCAGGACCACCACTGCTTGAGGCATTAGTCACTATGGCAGTCATTGAGATCCTCCTGATACTTCCATGAGTGTAACCTTTTTAATGACCTCCCAACTCATTTTGAAATCTCTTAGCTGTAAAAACACATTTGTATTTGAAATTCCCCCCTTTGGTCCAAATGCATTTTCCAAATGCATCACTAGTTTGTGTTCCATAATAATCCCTCAGTGCCTGGGAGACTCATCCCTGGGAGTCATGTCCCATGCTGGGGGTGAGACTGTGAGCTTATATGATGAGTTTGGCTTAGAAAAGGGCCACAATAGAGAACAAAGGAGACTTTCAGGGGGTAACTCTTAGGCAATGTGTAATACTGGGCTAAGTGTCAATTTCCCAAGAAAAATGTTCATAAGTAAAAGCATCAATATCAAGGGCCTGGCATATTTGTCTTTCCTCCTTCGCTAGGTACTGCCCATGTACTCTAGGGATTCTTGCGATTTTATTAGAGAATGTAGCAGGTCTCCCCAGGATGGAAATTAAAATTCTTTTGGTTATTGTGTGGGTTCCCACCAACCAAAAAACATCCCATGACTATTTGAACATATTATTATTCCATAGAGGCATGCCCTGGGTGCACCCCTTCCCACACATTCCCCCATCACTGGTACCCCAAACCAGTGATCATCCCCATCCCCCCAAAAGCAAACATTGAATAAATAGAATAAAAACTAAAATAATAATAACAAATAAAATACAAAAATAAAAACTAAATGTTTTATTATGCCTTTCATCACCATAAAATATGCTATCTTTTATGTACAATGACAATGTCTTCTGTATGTTCCCCAAGCTGTTATATTTTTCACTTCATATTCAAAGAAGATTTAGGTCATATGGAAAATATAGGGGATTCACATATACCGTAGCCCCTCCACCTCTCATATTTTCCCCTATTAATATCATCTTACAATGAGTATGGTACATTTGTTAAAATCGATGAACAAATATTAGAGCATTGATACTAAACATAGTCAATGGTTTACATTATGGCTTACATTTTGCACCATACACTGTAATAGGACTTCACAAAATTTATAATGGCTTGTGTCCATCATTGTAAGATCATGCAGAACAATTCCAATGCCGTAAAAATGCCTTATGTGCCATCTTTTCTATTCTTCCCTACACCTCCCCTTGGGACCTATGGCAATCACTTGGTTTAAATTTTTTTTTCTGATAAAAACAGGCTTTTGTTTAAACTGTGCCTATTATATGATGCTTTACTTTATATATATATAAATATATATATATATATTTTTTAAAGATACTTAGATTATAAGAATGTAACACAAAAGATATAGGGATTCACATATGTCCCACTCCCCACACCTCCCACACCCTCCCACATAAACATCCTTCATTAGTGTGGCACTTTCAATGTAATTGAGAAATGAATCCTGGGGCTTTGCATTAAGCATGGACCATAGTTCACATTGTAGTCTACACTCTTTCCCACACACTTCTTCATGTTATGTGATGATATAAAATGACCTATTTCTGTCATTACATTATCATTCAGAATTGTTCCCAAGTCCTGAAAAAGTCCCCATCTTACAACTGTTTTTCCCTCTCCCTATCCCCAGAGCCTGCAGTGGCCACTGACTCCACATCAATGTTGTAATTTCTTCCATTGCTAGAATCACAATATGTCTATAATAGAATAGCAATTAGTCCACTCTAGTCCATAGCTCTTCCTGAAATCCTGAGGATTCTGGGATGTTGATGTCCACTCCACCTCCAATTGAGAGGGGGCCTATATCTGTGGGGAAGATGGATGGGACTACCCTGCCTGCAGCTGCAGACACTTTCCGTTCTCTGGGATGGCCATTTTCCACCATCATCTCCCCAGCATTTGTCCTGGGTGAGTCCAATGAGCTGTAGAGTAGGTGTTGCAACTCTGCCAAGGTTCTGGGCCCAGCTGGCACATGGGCAGCCCAAAGACTTGAGTCTCTGGATGTACACATACAAACTCCAGCAAAAAGTATAGGTTTAAATAGAAGGGACAGATGAGCCACGTGCAGGTTTTGAAGAATAAAATTCAGAGTTGCTTGCAATAATATTGAGGGCTTGTCATATTTGTTTGTTTTCTTTTATTAGGCACTGTCTTTGTTCTTGAGAGAGTCTTGCTCCACTATTTGAGAACATATCAGGATTCCCCAGGAAGTGAGTTTAATACAGTCTTATTTATTGTGTGTATCTCCAAACACTGAGATAATACACTATGACAAGATGAACAATTTCATATTCCTTAGAAGCATGCCTTGGGTGCACCCTATACCATATATCCCTCTCCCCTGATGCCATGCACCAGTAACCCACCCCTGCCACATTTGCCAAAAAAACATTCCCACTATTGTATTTTCAACCATAACCTGAAAATCTCTTGAGTTCACCTGTTACTTCCTACAGCCACACCCTAGTTCCATGGACAGTCAAACACAAATGACCCCACGCTGTTCACACTCGCATTCATGCACCATTGATCCCACACACATCCTTGCACCACCATTACCACTATCCAAAGCCAAACCACCATCTTCCACCTTATCATAGGTTCTGTCCAGATTGAGCATCAACTCACTCTACTCTACACCTTTTATGTCTCCTGATAACCCATCTTCCATACACTAGCTCTGGGAATCTGTTCAATATGTTTAGGTCATATTATTGAGTTCATGCAATATCCTTTAGTGACTGGCATACTTCATTCAACATAAGTCTTCAAGATGCATCCATGTTGTTGTGTGGGTCAAGACTTCATTCACTCTTACCGCTGAGTAATATTTCCATTGTATTAATATACCACATTTTGCTTATCCTTTCATTTGTTGGTGGACATTTAGGCTGCTTCCAACTTTTGTCCACAGTGAATAATGCTGCTATGAATATTGGTGTTCATATATCTGTTCTTGCCCCCTACTTTCAATTCTTTTGGATATTGTGCTAGTCAGCCAAAGGGGGGTTGATGCAAAGTATGAAAAATCTGTTGGCTTTTATGAAGGGCATTTCTTTGGGTTAGAGCTTATAATCACATGGCCATAAAAATTAAGTTACTTCCCTGACCAAAGTCTGTTGGCACATGTTGGAGCAAGATAGCTGCTGGTCTCTGTGAGGGTTCAGGCTTTCTCTTCCTCTTAAGATTCCATTGTCCCAGCTTCTTCCAATCTCAGCAATAGGCTGACATAAGACTCCTCTCTCTTCCCAGAGTCATCTGTTTCTCGGGTAAACTGCTTTGCTCTCTCCACAAGGCCAATTGTAAACTATCAGGCAAATGACTGGGTTCTCTCCCTGGGGCTCCAGCATCAAAAAACTCAGCTCTGTCTTCCATCCTGGGATTTTCTATGTGAGTCTCCACCCACCAAGGGTGTGGGAACTCAACATCCTACTGACGACTGAATCAAAAGCCCTAATTTTAATTTAATCAAGTAAAAGTGAAATCTCTGAATTTAATACAATCAAAGTGTATCATGCCCAGTGGAACAGACCAGTTTACAAACATAATCAATAATTCTGCCAGCAGTGGGATTTCTGGGTCATATGGCAATTCAATACCTTCTTCTCCGACGAAATTGTCCTCCACAATGGCTGTTCCATACTACTTTCCCACCAGGAGTGGATGAGGGTTCACTTTCTTCCACATCCTCTTCAACACTTGTAGTTCTCTGTTTTGTTTTGTTTTGTTTTAATAGCTGCCAGTTTAATAGAAGTATGATGATATTTCACTGCAGTGTTGATTTGCATTTCTCTAATAGCTTGTGATGTAGGGCATATTTTTATGTGATTTTTAGTCATTTGTGTTTTCTCTTTGGAAAAGTGTCTATGGCATCAGTTGTCAATATTTTAAATGGGTTGTTTGTCTCTTTATTTCCAAGATGTAGCATTTCTTTAAATATCTGGATATTAGATCCTTATTGGAGTGATTCCCATTATTTTTTCCCTATTGAGTAGATTGCCTTTTCACTTTCTTGACAAACTCCTTTGAAGCATAACTTTTCAAATTAATTTTGAGTAGGTCCCATTTATCTATTTTTTTCTTTAATTGCTCACACTTTGAGAGTAAAATTTAGGAAACCATTTCATAATACAAGATCTCATAAATGCTACTGTACATTATCTTCTAGGAACTTTATGGTCCTGGCTTTTATATTTAGACCTCTGATCCATCATGAGTTAATTTTTTGTATAGGGTGTGAGATGGTGATCCTCTCTCATTCTTATGGTTATGGATATCCAGATCTCCCAGCACAATTTATTGAAGAGGGCATTCTGTCTCAATATAGTGGGTTTCTTGGACTTGTTGAATATCAGTTGACTGTATATATGACGATCTCTATCAGAAGTTTCTCTTCAGTTCTATTGGGCAGAATATCTGTCCTTGTGCCAATACCATGCAGTTTTGACCTCTATAGCTTTGTACTATGCTTTAAAGTCATTTAGCATGATTCCTCCTTTTTTTTCCCAATATGTTTTTGGCTATTCAGGACCCCTTGCTCTTCAAAATAAGTTTAATAACAGTCATTTCCGGTTCAGTAAAATATGCTGTTGCTATTTTTATCAGGGTTCTTTTAAATAAGTAAATCAACTAGGGTAGAACAGACATCTTAATGATATTTAGTCTTCTAATCCATAAACAAGAAATATTCTTTCATTTATTTAGGTCTCCTTTGACTTCCTTTAACAATGTTGTACAATTTTCACTATACAAGTCCTTTACATCTTTAGATAAATTTATTCATAGATTTTTTTTTCATAAAATTTTTTACTTGAAAAAAAGTTTTACAAAACACCATTCTTCCACAATCAAAGAAACTTTCCATAGGGTACATTGTAAGCTTTCTGCCTTAGAGATATAGTATGACATTCAAAGGGGAGAGGTTTTAAAATAGCCACCTAACTGCAAAACCTACAAGATAAGTAGGTGTTGTTTTTTTTTTAAAGTGCCTTTAAAATACTAAAGCAAGTAATGAAATATAATTGTTGAATCTATTTGAAACTTTAAAAGTTTCTTTAAAATGATCCATATGGTATGCGCAACATCACAGCTGGTACAAAACTGCCTATATTGAAACAGAAAAACAATGCATAAGAACAGTATTCTTTGAAAAATGAATCGAAATGCTGCCACTGCATCATAAGGCAAACTTAGACAAGGGTGTTGACAGTATTCAGAGGATTAACAAAAGAAGCTGAATATTAAAGTATTCAAACATTTACTTTAATTTTAATGCCACTTTAAGGATAAGAGAACTTGCTGTCAAATTAACTCAGAATCCCTTATTTCAAACTATATGTAACATATTTTGCTCTCTATATTCTAAAATGCAAAACTAGGCTTCAGAATGTAAACTCCCATTTCCTAGGCAGAGCCTAGTTTTTCTGTTGCAATCTGGCAGCTTTGAACTTTGAAACCCTCTTCTTGGTAGTTTCTTCTGATACATCTGTCAAAAATTCTTTCCGTTCTGGAATAGTGGGTAGCACAGGATGAGCAATGCCTGGATGAGGTGTTAAGGAGGGTGATAAAAATTCTTTTTCTATTACAGTTCCAGAAAAAGCCTCAAGTGTTCCTGATAAGGGTAAAAGTTTCTTTTGATGATTTTCTTGTTATCCTTCCAAAATGCTCTCACTAGTGTCACTGCTGGCTTCTTCACAGCTAATACTCCTCAGAACTCCCCGTCTATCATCAAATTCAGCAGCACTGCTTTCACTGGTATCACTACAAACGCTGTCCTCTCTGCTTCGAGACTTCAGGATTGATTTACGAGGAACATATTCTCCATTCACAACATCGACAAAGACTCTGTAAATGTCAGCAGGCGTCCTAATGGTAGGCAGCTCCTGGGCAGAATGACCACTGCCAGAGCTGTTCTTTCGTTTACGTTTGGCTTCTTCTTTCTTTTCACTAAATTTTAAAGTGGTATTTTTCCCAGTATTTATTCGGACCCTCTTAGGTTCGACAGTATGAGAAAAATATATTGTTGGTACAGAATTATCTCCAATCCCTAAAGCATCATAGTCATTTTCATTATCACCATCCTCCTCCTCCTCCTCCTCCTCTTCATTACTGTAATAGGGATTTGAACCACTCATGAAACAATTCAACTGACTATTCACTTGAGAACTGAACAGTTCTGAATTTGCAAAATCCTTATGACAACTGCTGGGAGTAAGAGAGTCTGTTACTTGATGAGTTCCATTCCTGTTTGTGTTTTGATCTTCTTTTTCGTCGTCAGAAGAAATTGTATCTTCTCCATTTGCAATCCCAGAACCAGGCTTACTCTCAAGTTCACCCAGCAATTTTCCTTGTTGCTCTAGTTCTTCAAGTCGAGCCCACAGTTCCTCATCAGCAAGCAAATTGTTGGAGTTTACATCATTTGAAGCAAGATCTGCTTCAAAAATATCTGAAGTTTTGGGTTTGGAGTGAGGTTTATGGGCAATTCTGTGTTTTACTTTAAATTCAAAGTCACTTTTAATTTCTTCTCTTATATCAACGATATCACCTGCAGCATCACTCATTTTCTGCAAATCTTCTGTGAATTCAACTCTGGATTCAAAATTTTTCATCACTTTTTTAAAATCATCTATTGTTTTTCTTACATGTTCTTTCCTGTGCTTGACTAAGCTTATAGCCTGCTTTGCTGAGCACTTTGCAAACCAGTTGTCTCCAAGTAAAACAGTGACTTCATTAGTATGGACAAGTTTTCCTGGCATAAAGGCAAAGGGGCCAAATGGTACCATGATATTGTAAGACAACTTATCAGGCAATGTACTGAGTCTTTCTTGAAGGGCATTATCGTCATTATCTACCTTCTTCCAATGCTGGATTTTCTCTCGGCAGTTAGTGACCACCTTTTCCTGCTCCTCGCGGAGCCGCGCCACCTCCGGAGCGCGCAGCGGCGCCGAGGCCGAGGCCGCGGCGGGGGCGTCGGCTAGGGGCCCGGGGTCGGACGGGGCCTCCATGACGGAGGCGTCAGGGGGCTGCAGGGCCGGCGGCCTCAGCGGGGCGAACGAGTCCTAAACGAGTGTATATGGAGGCGGCGTGGCCGGCGGCTGCCCAGCGCCCGCGTGCTCGCCCTCATCCACCGCGCGCCCGGGGCTGAGGAGGCCGCGCCCGCGCTGTCCGCTGTTGTGGCGGCCGCTGCTCGCGTCCCGGCTGCACGCGGCCGCATCTCACACGCGCATGTCGCCCGCCGCCGCAGCCGGCTCAGAGCTGCGGGCGGGACTGGTACGGAGATGAGTCCTCTCTCCCGGCCGGGCTATTCATAGATATTTGATTCTTTTAGTTGCTACCGTAAGGGAATTTTTTTTCTATTTCCTCCTCCGATTGCTCATTATTGGTGGACAGAAAAGGTACAGATTTTTGTGTTTTGACCTTATATCCTTGCACTTTGTTAAACTTGTTTATCAGCTCTAAAAGCTTTGTTGTAGGTTTGTCAGGGCTTTCTACATATAGGATCATGTTACCTTCAAATAGTTAAATATTTACTCCTTCCTTACCCATTTCAATTCCTTTTTTCCCCTTTCTTGCCTAAGAGCTCAAGCAAGAATTTCTAACAAAATGTTAAATAAGAGAAGTGACAGAGGGCATCCTTGTCTTCTTCCAAATCTTAGAGTGAAAACCTTGAGCATTTCACCATTGAGTATGATGTTAGCAGAGGGTTTTTCTTATATTCCCATTTATCAAGTTGAGGAAGTTTCCTTCTATTCCTTTCTTTTGAAGTTTTCTGTGTCAAGAGAATTGATCATGGGATTGTTTCCTTTTGATCTGTCAGTGTGGTGAATTACATTGATTGATCTACTTATACCAAACCATCCTTGCATACCAGGGATGAAACCCACTTGATCTTGGTGTATAATTAATTTGATGTGTTGTTGAACATGATTGACAAGTATTTTGTTGACTATTTTAGCCCCTAAGTTAGAGAGATTGGTTTGTACTTTTCTTTTCCAGAGGTTTCTTTATGTGGTTTTGGTATTAGTGTGATGTTGGCATCATAGAATGAGTTAGGTAATGTTCCCTCCACTTCTATTTTTTTTGGAAGTTTATATAGGATTGGTGTTAGTTCTTTCTGGAATGATTGGTAGTATTCACCAGTGAAACCATCTGGTCCTGGTCTTTTTGAGGTTGTGATGTTTGTGATGACTAGTTTAATCTTGTTACTTCTGATTGTTCTGTTTATTTTTTCTATTTCTTCTTTTATCAATGTAGGCTGCTTGTGTGTTTCTTGAAATTTGCCCATTTCACCTAGGTTATCCATCTTGTTGATGTATGATTTTTGAAGTATCCTTTTATGATACTCTTCATTTCTCTGTTACCAGTGGTGATTCCCTTCTCTTGTTTTTTAAATTTTATTTTAATTATTTTCACCTTTACTCTTTATTTGTTAGTCTAGCTAAGGTTTGTCAATTTTATTAATTTTCTAAAAATACTAGCTTTTGATTTTGTTAAATTTTTCATATTTTTTTTTATTGTCACTTTCATTTATTTCTACTCTAATCTTTGCTATTTCTTTCTGCTTGCTTTGGTGTAGATTTGTTGTTCTTTTTCTAATTCCTCCAGGTATTCTGTTGATCTTTGATTTTAGTTCTTTCTTCCTTTTCAACATAAGCATTATGGCTATAAATTTCCCTCTCAGCACTGCTTTGGCTACCTCCCACAAGTTTCAATACATCGTGTTCTCATTTTCATTTGTTTCAAAGTACTGATTTATTTTGCAATTTCCTCCTTGATCCACTGATTGTCTGAGCATGCTGTTTAAATTCCATATTTTTTGCCTATTCTGGTTTTCTGTCCCTTATTAATTTCCAGTTTCCTTCCTTTTGGAAACAAGAAATTACTCCACATAATTTTGATCTTTCTAAATTCATTGATATTTCATTGATATTTCATGGATGTTCTGTAACCTAGTATGTGGTCAATCCTGATATATGACCCGTATGCATTCCAGAAGTGTAGTATATGTCTATTAGCTCTAATTTTTCTACTATATTATTCAAGTTCTCTGTTTCTTTTAACACTCTGTTGAGATATTCTGTCTAATGGTTATAAGGGTATATTAAATTTCCCCACTATGATTGTAGAGGCAACTATTTCTCCCCTTAATTTTGCCAATGTTTTCCTCATGTATTTTGTGGAGCCCTGGTTAGTTGTATAAATACATTTGTTTGAACTTTCTTCTTGATATAGTGCCCCTCTTATTAATATATAATGTCCTTTCTCTTTTACAATAATTTTGCATTTAGAGTCTATTTTCTGCCATATTAGTATAACTACTCCCTAACTTTTTTCAATTATCTCAGAAGTCTAAGTTGATGAATGTATGAAACTTGGAAATATTGGTAATTTGGTTCTCTGTGAAAGAATATCCTGTTATTAATTTCATTGGAGAAAGTCATTTGTGTCTTTTATTGCAACATTAAATATATATAAGATATATCAAGTGTACAGTGTAAATTTTGAAAAGAATCATGCCTGAATTTTTAAGTGAAATGCTTTCAGGCTAATAAAGCTGTTATAATATTGAGTGTATCTATGTCCTTAGAATAATCATAGGTCTGTACAACACAGTGAACCCTGTGGTGGATGATGGACTGTGGTTAACAGAAAAAATATTAGAACAATCTTTCATAGACTATAAAAATATACAATTAAAATACATGGTGTTAATAGAAAGATGGATTTAGGGATAAATACACCAAATGTAAGGTATGGATTATAGTTAGTCATAACATTTTGATGATGTTCTTTCATCATTTGTAACAAATGTTGCACAGCAATGTAAGATGTTGGCAATATATGGGACTCCTGTATGGTATCTATCATTGTTTTGTAAAACTCACAAGTTCTCTAATAAAAATAAAACAAAACAAAAGCAGTTGTATTAATCCAGTGTTTCATAAAAAAGAAATGAAATACTTAATAAGTCTTTATAATCATAATAGAATTGACTTTTATTCACATTTCATTTATTTAATAATTCATACTATTCTCTAAATTCTCATTTCACTCTAGTCATGTTTATTCCTTCTTCAATCCTTCTCACATCTATGATCTTCAAATCAATATTCACCAAATGTTTGCTCACTCTTCAGTTTCCAATGCTCTACTGAAGTTAAATCCAGTCTATATATCTTTTCTCTCCTTGGAGGTACTTCTCTCTCTTTGGAATTTAGTTCACTTGATGGTCATAAAGCATGAACTCTCTGGTAGGACATTAAACATTCTGTTATATAGTTTATTCAGCTTTTTCTCATTGTCAGGATGGAATTAATGTTCACTTGTGATGTTCAACCTCTTACACAGAAGCAGAAATTTAAGAGTCATTCTCCAGTCTGCACCAATTCAAATTTTGGCTACTATATTATTTCTAACCTATTTGTTGCTTCTTTAAATTTACCATCTTTTTTATTATTTCATTTTCTTCAATGAATACTGCTTTATTATTTTACCTCTGCCTTAATACCAAAATAAAAGGTTAAAATATTTTACAAAATTACATTTAAGAGGAGTATCATAGATTTTTATATGGAGATTTTTATTTTTATATGGAGTATATTCCTTATAATTCAGTACAAACTCTTTTATAATTTCAGTCATGACTTATGTTTTGAGTTATTCGTAACATAGCAATATGTTTATAGTTTCCAATCACATGAGTGATTTGAGATTATTCTTTATTTTATAAGTATAATTTTCATTTGGACTTTGTAAATCTTTTCCTTTAAAAGTCCTTGAAGTTTTCACTCTGAATTACCAAGTTATTGATATTCATAAATGTTTCATTTACACTGTAAAATAATCTAATCTGAATTATACAACAGTAGGATGCTATATTTAACATCTGACCATTATATGCACTGCTTTATTTTTTCTCAGCTCTTCGCTATTGTTATCATATTCTTTTGATTTTCTCTGGAAGTCTGAATAATGGTCCCCAGTATGGCCATGAATTAATAATCAGAAACTGTGGATATCAACATTGGGAATAGGGTCTGTACAAATAATGCATTAACCATATGAGTCTAATGCAATAACAAGGGTCCATATGAGAGGTAGGAAAAGGAGGCAGAGTCAGACAGAAAACGATATCACAACATAAGCAAAACAAGATTTGGAGATGCTAAGTACACTGATGGTTTTGAAGATGGAAAAAAATGGTGCATGGGTCAAGGACTGTAAGGAGCATATCTCTAAAAACTTAGAAGTGGTCATAAAATAGAATTTTGCCATATAGTCTCCAGAGGGAGCTCAGCCCTACTGGCACCTGAGAGCACCAGTGCAAGTCAATTCAGAATTCTAACTTCCAGAAATATAAAATTTTTAAAAATGATGTTCTTTTAAACTACTAGGTTTGTGGTAATCTGTTACAAAAACAATAAGAAACTAATACATCCATTCATTACTAGCAGAAATATGTTAAAATTTGCCCCCAATATAACTATTTCTTCAATTTGTGCTTTTGGCTATATACAAATTTAGAATTTTTATGTCATCCTGCAAAGTAAAATACTCATAATTAAATAATATCTACCTAAATGTAAGTGACATTTTGTGACATGTTAATTTTGTCTGGAAATATAACTATTTCATCAGCTTTATTTTAGTTATTATTTGCCAAATATATATATTTCCATATTTTGTCATTTAAAATTATCATTCCTTATATTCCAGATGTATCTACTATCATAGCATACCATCAGAATTTTTAAATTAAGTGTACCAATCCTTTGTAAGAGAGGCTTTTATTCTATTTGTATTTACAGGCATACGTTATTTGATTGTGCTTTGCTTCATTATGGTTTTCAGATGTTGCATTTTTTTACAAATTGAAGATTTGTGGAAACCCTGTGTTGAGCAAATCTATCAGCATCAATTTACCAAGAGCTTATGCTCACTATGTGTCCCTGTGTCACATTTTAATTAATCTGTGTACATTGTTTTTCTTAGACATAATGCTATTGCAAACTTAATAGACTATAGCATAGTGTCAGAATAACTTTTATAGGCAGTTTTGGTTATATAACAAAACAAAATTTTTTATGTGAATCATTTTATTGCAAGAGTCAATTTATTCAGGTGGTCTGGTACCAAATATGCAATATCTTTCAGGTCTACCCATATTATAAATGTGGAGATATTTTGTTTATTTATAAAATCAATAATTTAAATTATTTTAAAAGCAAACATTTCAAAATGAGTAAATGAAATCTGATGTATAGTGGACTATAATTTTTTGCAGATCAAGTTTAGAAGAAAAGCTCCTTTATCTTCAAAGATGGGTTAGGATACAGAAAAGTCACATAGAGAATATAGGGGGTTCACATATACTCAACACCCTTCCTCTTTCCCCCTCTCCCCTATTAATAACATTTTACATGTCAATGGTACTTCTGTTAAAATTGCTGTGCAAATATTGAAGCATTGCTACTAACTATGGTCTATTATTTACAGTATTGTTTACATTTTGGGTCTACATTTTTATAGGTTTTGACAAAATTTGAAGTGGCCTGTATGTGTTATTGCAAGATCATGCTGAACAATTCAATGCCCTAAAAATGCCCTATGTTTCATCTATTCTATTCTTCCTTTTCCTTTCCCTCAGAACCTATGGTAACCACTAAGTTTCAATTTGTGACGAATAAGATTCATAGTTAATTTGAATAATATTGAGGGTTTGACATATTGGTCTACTTTTTTTTTATCAGGTACTGCCTATGTTCTCAAGCAATTCTGTCCCTCTAATTGAGAACATAGCAGGACACCCCAGGATAGGAGTTCGATATTTTCTTTTTTATTGTGTGGGTCTCCACCCCCTGATATAACACACTATGACAAGATGAACACTTACATATTCCATAGAAGCCTGCCCCAAGTGCACCCTGTCCTATAAAATTCCCTCATGGGAGCATTGTATGATTATATGCATGTTTATTTTGTAAATTAACTTTTACCTTATACTTTTTGTTTATATCTGTTCATATATGAATTATATACCTCAATAAAATATTATTTTTTTAAAAGAAGAAAAACTCCTAAAATATATCTTTCAAATGTCTAAAAATTATATAATATAGAAGAGATATTGTATATTTAATTTGATTGTTGGTATCTCCATCTAGAAATTATTTGTTTTTCAAAACTATGCTTATTTTGATTTTATATATCAGACCTATTTTGGAATTGTTGCTTGCTTTTATCTCTAAGTAAATCAGGTAATATTTTATTTAGTTATTTACTTTAGGTTGTTTAAAAATTGTTCAGGTAAATAACAATAATTAAGCAACAATGTAAATAGAAAGATGTATGATATAGATTTCATAAAACAAAATTGCTTTTACTTTTTAACCCAAACATATTTAAGGATAAATTATCAGAAGGTAGACAACATTCTTGATATATTTAGCTAAGCATAAATATATATTGTCAAATTAAATTTAAATATGATTTTTTCATTATTCAATTTTATTACTAATGTATATAGTTTTGTTTTATTATTTCTGGTAAAATGAATTTTTTAATTTAATTTTTTATTTTTTTAATTGTTCTTCAATTACATATATGTTACACAAAAAATATAGGGCTTCCTATATGCCCCACTCTCCACACCTCCCACACCTTACCAGGGAAGCTCATACCCAAGAGTTTTGTCCCTTCATTAGTGTGGCACATTCATTGCAATTGATAAACGCATTCTGGAGCTTTGCCACTGAGCATGGCCAAATTGTAGTCTATACTCTCTCCCACACAGTTTTGCATGTTATGTGACAATATAAAATGGCCTATATCTGTCATTGCAATGTCATTCAGGACAATTCCCAAGTCCTGAAAAAGCCCCCATATTACAACTGTTTTCCCTCTCCCTGCTCCCAGAGCCTCCAGTGGTCACTGCCTCCACATCAAAGTTATAATTTCTTCCAATGCTAGAATCACAATATGTCTATAGTAGAATACCAGTAAGTCCACTCTAGTCCATAGTTCATTCCCCAATCCTAAGGATTCTGGGATGGTGATGTCACTCCAAATCTAATTGGGTGGAGGCTTCAATCGCATAGCCAATGGATGGGACTCTTTTGCTTGCAGTAGTCAGCCCTCTCATTTCCTTGATATAGTGGCTGTCAACCCTCACCTCCTTGTTAGTTATCCTGGGTGAGTCAAGTGAACTGGAGTGTAGGTGTTGCAACTCCACTGATGCTCTGGGCTCAGCAGGCACATGGACAGCCCTAAGACTTCAGTCTCTGGACATACACCTACAAATATAGGACATACTCCAGCACCAAATATAGGTTTAAATAGAAAGGACAGATGATCCATGTGTAGGGAAGCCATAATTGAGTCCAAATCTGTCACTCCCAGGAACACAAACTCCAAAGTAGGGCCCACTGGCAAGGCATCAAAATCTGGAGCTATCTGCCCTGACTGTATGACCTGGGAGTCTCCTGCTGAGACGTGCATAAGTGTTACCTCTGGGATGATCTCCTGTATCACTTTGAAGTTTCTTAGCCATATAAACTCATTTGTCTTTACATTTTCCCCCTTTTATTCGAGGTCTTTTTCTAGTTGCATTGCTAATTGGTGCTTGGTAGTAATCCCTTGGTGCCAGGGAAGCTCATACCCAAGAGTTATGTCCCATGCTGGGGGGAAGGTAATAAACTGAATAAATCCACCAAGATAGAAAGATGACTAGACAGCAACAAAAAATTGCCAATCATACTAAGAAACAGGAAGACATGGCCCAGTCCAACAAACAAAATAAAAACCAGGAAGAGATGTAAAAAATTGAACAACTAATCAAAGATGTCCAAACAAATATCATGGACCAACTTAATGAAGTGAAGGAAGAGATTAAGGATATTAAGAAGACACTGGGAGGACATACTGAAGAAATTGTAAACATACATAAAAAGATAATGGATGTGATGGTGATCAATGGCACAATGCAAGAAATCAAATAGTCACTGGAAGCACATAACAGCAGATTTCAACAGGTTGAGGAAAGAATTAGTAATGTGGAAGACAGTACATCTGAAATCAAACAGATAGTAGAACAGATAGATAGTAGATAGTAGAACAGAGAGCTACCTTAACTCATTGAATTCACAATTTCGAGGGAAGAGGAATGAATAGATGTGTTTTTTGTGTGCTCTGTGAAAAACAATGACACTTAAAATTCAGATTATTTTCTTATACCAAATTACTTCCATCTATCAGATTAAAAAATAATTGGATTGTAATTTTTAAAACCACAATGAATCTCTATATATTATTAGGTGAAGCATTGAAAATTAAAGTATACTTTATTTAGCTGTTTTATAAGACAGCAAATGCTGCAATATTTTTAAAAATTCAGATTTCTTGAACAAATATACATGTACTCCAAATCTAACATATATATATATATGCTTCCAAAGAATGATTTATTAGGATCCACCTGAAAAATGTACTTTACAATAAGTGCTTTTCAATTTTTTTTTCTGTATTTGATGGCACATTTTCTTAAGGGCTGCATTCATTTCTTTATTCCTCAAACAGTAGTTAATAGGGTTCAAAGTGGGTGTGATGATGGAATAAAATATAGCAGCCAACCTCCCTTGGATTGGAGAATAGTTGGATATAGGTCTTTGGTACATAGAACTTCCAGTTCCATAAAACAGGAGAAGAGTGTTCAGGTGAGAGGAACAGGTTGAGAAGGCTTTCCAGTGACCTTGTGCATGCTTGATCTTGATGATGGTAGGGATGATGCAGATGTAAGAGAGCAAAATGAGAACAAAGTCTCCCAGGATTGTGGAACTGCTATATATAAAGATCAATTCTTCACTTAGTTGGTAGTCAGCACAAGAGAGCCTTGTGGCAGGGAAGATGTCACAGAAAAAGTGATCAATGACATTAGGTACACGGAAAGGGAGGGAGAACATGTTGATGGCATGGAAAATGGAGTAGAGGGCCCCAGAAATCCAGGCAGTGGAAATAATCTCCTAGCAGTGATTTCTGCTCATTATGACCCCATAGAAAAGGGGTCTGTAGATGGCCATACAATAGTCATAGGCCACGGCAGTGAGCAGTTAACACTCTGTGGCAGCCATGGTGAAGAACAGGTAGAACTAAGCCATACATTCTGTGAAGGAAATGTCCTTGGAACCCAAGATGGCATTGACAATGGCTTTGGGCGTGGTAACTGAGGTATAGCACACACCTAGGAAGGACAAGTTCTTCAGAAAGAAATACATAAGTGTGTGGATTTGGTGATCTTTGATGATCACCGTGATGACAGAAATATTCCCCATGATTCCAAAGAAGTAAATTATCAGAAAAACACTAGTGCTGAAAGCATTTACAATTGAGATATCTGAGAAGCCCTGTAGGATAAATCATGACACTGTAGTCTGATTGGTCATTTAATTGACAAAGAAAGAAATGCCAAAAAAAAAAAAAAGATATATTTAACTCAGATACAATAAGATAAAAAGAATGCTGTTGACAACTTTTTCAGGCTCTAATTCCTTTCTTCAGAAATAATTAAATACTTTTCACTCTTTTCTGTATTCTACATATACTTTTAAATAGAATTAGCTTTTTTTGAATAGAGAAAATTATCTAAACCATATTTTACACTCAGTAAAAATCAATTGAAATCAAAAGACATGATAGCCCTACTTGGATTAGCATTAATAAAAAGTTAACATTTAGTGACCATAATTTGCATCAGAGACAGCATTAAGAAAAAACTGTGGATGGACAAATGCATCTTTTCCTCATAAACAACTATAGTGTAATGACTATCCCATAAAATATTTGTGTAAATAAGTAGAATCAAGGAGAATTTAAGTAATTTGATCATGTTTATAACTTAAAAAGTGGCAAAGGTAGAATACAAACAAGGACAGGCCTAATTCTTTAGCAATACACTAAACTCCCTCCATTATTTGGTAGAACAAAGTAAATACTTTTAAGTTGAAAAATAAAACTGGTGATATAACCATTTTTAAAGGCAGTACCCTAAAATTATGCACATTTGGATGTCTGTTTGTTGGGAAGACAAACACTGTCTAATGTCAGACCCAGCACATTTCCTTTGTTTTCTTCCTTGCACTATGTGAGATGATCAAGGACTACTTTCTCTTCAATGCTTGAGTTTATTTCTAATGCCGCTCCTTGTTTTTTCTCTTGAAGGTAACACCCTCCCACAAGTAAAAGATGACACTTCAAGTTTAATTAAGATTTTGTTTTTGTAAAATGCAATAGCTTATATTTCACTTTTGCCAATGATGATGAAATAAGAAATGGACTTACCTTTCCAGCAAAAATGGCTAAAATATAGACACAAATATGAAACATTGTCAGATATTAGGCAAAAGACAGCATAAAAATGAGTTACCTGAGTGAAGATAAAAGAAAAATTCTGGTTATATCTGATGATCACACTTGGTTTGGTTTGTGGTCAATTTCTTGACTGTAGGGATAGAAAATTGTAAGGGAAACAGAACACTAAACACTGAATTGAAAAGATTGGCATTTAGGGAAGTTGAGACAGCTGGGAGTTGTGGGACAACTTACAGTTAAGAAAGGAGCTACACAAATAAACAAACAAAAAGCATTCAGAAATCTGCATAGGGGTCTTGTTGAGCTTTTGCTGACTTATAAGACTCCCACATATTTCACATGAATTGGTAATATTTTTATTTGTACATACACGATAAAATTCAAAATGAAAACACTAGAGCAGTCACAGAATGTAATCTTACATTAATTATAATTAACCAAAAATAAAGATTAAAATAGAATACTAAAAAATGTTCAATGATCAAAACTAAGTCAAGAAAAAAGTGACTCCCAGTATGGGACATGACTCTGAGGGATGAGCCTCTGTGTCACCAAGGGATTATTTCCAAGCACCAACAACGGATGCATTTGGAAAAAAACCATGACCAAAGGGGGAAAATTAAATACAGAAGGGTTTTTACAGCTAAGAGATTTTAAAGTGGGTCAGGAGTTCATTCCAAAGGTTATGTTTATGCAAGTCTCAGCAGATCTCACTAACTGCCACAGTAAACAAAGCCTCAAACAGGTGTTCTCTCAAAGTGCTCTAGGGACATCTGTACATTGTAGGGAAGGCATATAACTGCATGTAATCACCACCCCATCAGAGGTCCTTACCTTGGAATATGTGATAACCTATTTCCAACTGTAAGAGAATAGGCTCATTTATTAATTTCCCTACACATGATTCTTACTCTCCTTTTATTTGAATCTATAATTAGCACTATACCAATTAAATATATGTTCCAGAGACTTTAATCTTTGCTCTATTCATGCCAGTTGATTTCTGAAACTCAGCAGTTGCAGCCAACACCTACTCTCCAGTTCATTGGACTCATCCAGGACACCTACCTAAAAGATGATGATGGACAATCCCCATCCTAATAAGCAAAAAGAATGTACAAGTGCAAGCAAAATAGATCCCTCCATCTGTCCCATAAAGTTTAAGAACCTCTCAATATGAAGCAGAGTAGTCATCACCAGCCCAAAATCCTCTAGATTGAGAAATGAACAAGGTAAGTCAGAATGCAACCATGGACAAAATTAGACTTATTATCATTGTAGTAACAGAAGAACTTGTACATTGATATAAAGATAGTGGTTATCAGAGGTTCTGAGAGGAGGGGGAGTGAAGAATAGGTGGAACCTAGGGTATTTATAGAACAATGGAATTATTGTGCATAATTTTTCAATGATGGATACAGGCCTTTATACATTTTGCTAAATCCTGTACAATTGTACAGTACAAAGTATAAACCATTATGTAAGCTATTGACCATGGTTAGTAGCAAAGCTTCAATATTTTTTCAGTTTTAACAAATATACCACACTTATAAAAGATGTTAAAAATAGGGGAAAGTTTGAGGGCGGTGGGGGTGGGGTATATGGGAATCCCTCATATTTTTTATGTAACTTTTCTGTAAATTAAACTTCCTTAAAAATAAAGTTAAGAAAAATAAGAAAATAAAAAGACCACTCAGTAGATAGTACAAATAAAAAACTAGAAAAATTTTATATGTCAGCACAATATTACTTATATTAAATGTAAGTGCTATAAACTTTTTAAATAAAAAACTGAGTTTATAAGAATTGGATATAAAAGTCCAAAAACACTGTACATCCTCCTCTAATTTTCACATTTGAAAACAATACTCTGACTCTGTCACTGAGTTATTCTCCATCTGAAAGAAAAATCAGTTTACAATGGACAGAAATAAAAATGAATATTAATACTTCAAATAATTAAGTTTTATTTCTCTGTCCTAATTGGCTTTATTTCATTGATTTTTGTGTTTAATTTCTGTTTTATTTCTTTTTATATTGGGTTTACTCAGCTATTCATTTTTTCATTTAAAAATATATTAAAGTATAACATTTATGAACATACATAAACTATATTTATAATCAAAGTTGTGAACTTACAAAACAAACATGCATAACATCATACAGGGCTCCTATACATTACCCCACATAACAAATATGAGAACATTCTCCCATGAACTATAGTAAATATATAATACTAATACAGGTTAATAATAGAGTGGGTTGGGGAGAAAATACACCAAATAAATGGACTATAATGAATAGTAATTTTTGATGATGCTCTTCCATAATTTGTAACAAATGTTTCAGCTATTCTTTTCATAGTATCTCAAGTCATATCCCAAGGGAATTTACTTTCAAACTTTCTTCCTATAATATATTCAAATCTATAAGTTACCATATTAACTTACATAACAGCTGTAATTACAAAATTTTTATATATGTTTCTCTCTGTTACTCTAAATTCTAAATATACATAAAACCTATCATTTCTAACAGAGTCTATTTTCCAATTAGTTATTGAAATAGGATCTTTAAAAATTTACCGAAAACGTGTATGGTATAATTGGAAATTTCTAAGAATTTTGTGCCTTTGTACATAATATGTAATTTTTAGTAACCATGTCCATAAAAACAATGAAATTTTTATTGTTTTCATAAAATAATTTTTTTACACATCTCTTTTAGATCTGAAAACTTTTTTTGTTTGTGTGAAGCTCAACAATAATTTAAAATATATATATATTTAAAT
The DNA here is from genome assembly GCA_026826555.1 of Tolypeutes matacus. Lineage (NCBI taxonomy): Eukaryota > Metazoa > Chordata > Mammalia > Cingulata > Chlamyphoridae > Tolypeutes > Tolypeutes matacus. Next base: position 261,292 of record JAKSZT010054112.1, on the reverse strand, counting down.
TTTGTCATTTGTTTTATATATTTCTTGTGAAAACTATTTTCTGCATGAAATTTCATGTTATGCTCTTAGTCTATTGTTCCCTTTATCCATATTCAATATCACTTTGTATCCCTATTGATTATTATTTTTAATTTACATTTTTTCTGTTACTTACCTCACTGCAGAGAACAGATCATTTGGAAATCTCTGGAGAAGCATTGCATCCTTTACCTCCTTAGACATTTGCTGGCCTTGCAGATGTGATTTAACTCAACAACAAACCAGACTGACACTACCTCTTGCACCACTGATGATAAACTGCACTGTGGGAGTGAGGCCTTTCTGGACTTCTTTCTGTGCTGTGCTTGTCCAAATATAGTGAGCCTGAGCACACTTCTCTCTACTGAAATGAGTGCTCAGGAAATAGTTTTGCTTTCTACTACTGCTCTGCTTCTGTGTTCCAACCCAAATATTAGACTGGATTCATATTTATATCACTGGGCAGTATTATAGTATATTCATTGACCCTTTCATGACAAATACTTTTTTTTCTTTTGGTACCCAATGCATAAAATATTTTTGTTTCCATTCTTCAAATCCTATGTTATTTATTTTTCAATTCTTTCTCTTTCTTCACAGCCAAAGAGTTAGAACTTTTGACAGTAGTTAACATGTTTTCATAAATGCAGCTACAATTTCACTCCACATTCAATTTTAAATGCCTGAAATATCTCCAAGTCTGTAAATTTATGCTTCAATTCTTTAATGTGATTTACCCAGATAAGAACTTTTCAATAATTTAGTCAGCTACGTTTCTGAGAGTGTGCATGTATGTTTTTGTGTTCCTGTGTGTTGATAAATACCTTCAATTGTTTTCTTCATTGTGGATTTGAATGTCTGTCCAACAAATCCATTAAAGAGAAAGGCATAATAACATTTCCCTTCTTTTTTCATGAACTCACAAATGGAAACACCAATATTTGAGATATCAGAAGCTTACAAGAACTATCTAAGAAGAGAGAGAATATTTTTATTTTTCTCTTTTTCTTTTAATGACAGTCAATTGTTCTAATCCTCCTGTCTTGGCACTGGGAACCTATACTTTTTGGTGCCTTTTTCCATGCATATTTGCCAGGAAGGGCATAATGGTGTAAACTGAGTTACACACTGAAGCAAAAGACAATATAACCTGTAGTCTAACTTATTTCTGGACATCTAGAAGTGCTAATTTTGAATCAATGTCATTATTAAGACATGTTATTTTTATTATATTTGGGGGGGAAATATTAGAAGAAGTGAATTTGCTAGCCATATTTATTGAACATATACTCCCAACCTTGGCATCTCAGTTTCTCCCTTCTTATAGTGTCAGAGATACTGCCATTTGTTCAAACTGAGGAGTTAGAGAAATTGGAATGCTTTGCCATCTAATTATATCAGACACTTCTTCTCCCTCTTGAAAAAGTATTTTGTAAATTTACAACCACTTTTATCTTACCACAGCCATCTCCATAACATTCATGTTTTCTCTGTGAATTTAATATTTGTTTCAAACCTTCAAACTGATGTAATCTGCACACACTCCTGTTGCTACCGCATAATTTTCCAATTCTTAGAGTGATATCAACACTCAGGCCTCTCCAACAGGATCATTTGTCACAGGTGAAAATAGGCAGTATCCTCAAATTGGAGAGCTTTAACAACACAATGGTTAATGCACACCTTGACCCTTCACTAGAATTTCATTATTTTGTTAAACATTTCTCCCCATCTAGTTCCAAGATCACCTTCCTGTTCTCTACACAGAGTGCAAGGCCCTTTGGGTGAGAGTGGAGCCACATAAAAAAGTCACAACACCTATAACTGCTTCAAAATTACTACATTCTTCCACTTGCTCTACTGATCATTTGACATAAATTATTTTTAATTTTCAATTCATCCTATGGGTCAGGTATTAGAACTCCAATTTTAAAGTTGTGAAAATTAAGGTTAAAGACATTGCATTTCTCAGCATCAAAATAAATTGTAATAAAACACTATTTTCCCTTATCAATTCCCAAATCTGTGAATATTTCCTAGATTTGTTGGAGTGGTCTGCCTCCTGCCTGGTAGCAAGTCTGTTGTTTGTTGATTTATTTTGAAATTCACTCAGACAAAAGAATAAATTGTTGCTTCTGTCAATTAATATAGTAGCTTTCCATTATTTTGTGTAACACATATTCTTGAAGTTTCTTAGTTTTATTGGGGAAAATGTTTATTCTGAACTATTTAGACTTCTTTTCATACTGTAAACTGTCAGTATTTAACAATGTATTTCATATTATGTTTATAGATATTGCAACTAAAGTGTCTGAGTGACACAGAAGGACAAATATTGTATGATTGTGTTACTATGAACCAAATATATTGAGTAACATATTGTATGATTAAAAAAATATATATATGTATCCAGTACATTTAATTGAGAAATGTATGTTTTTATTCAACTGTGTTTTCTTTTTAGTTTTTAATTGTTTATATTGTCAATTATTAAATGTACAAAATAAAGTTAAAAAATAGTGTCTGAGAATAGATAATCTATATATAATTGTTGAGTGACTGACTATTATTATCACCAGTTTATTATTTTAAAAACCTGCTTAAAATACCAAATCCCTTGAGAATTTGACACCAAACTACCAATTTATTTCTTTCATTTGATTCATAAAATAATGGCATCTTGTAAATATATTAATTTTTATTTTATAACCCTTATTTATTTCATAACACTTGACATTTGGGAGAGTACACAATAAATAAAAAACATGTCATACCTTAATACAAGCCTTGATTTGGATTCACAGATCTTAAGACATCAGATTTCAGGAGTGTCTTTATCATCAACCTGTAGGAACTGACATTGCAGGTATCTAAGAAAAAGATAAAAGAGTGAATTCTCTTCAGAATAGATAAGATTGATTGTATGTTGAAATGGTCCAGAATTTAAGCTGGGGTGTGGGGGACTTTTGCATAGATGTTCAGATCTCCCTGGGGTACCCCCTATGAGATTATTACATCACATTGGAGTAATATACTTTGACTTTAACTACTGAAAAATACTTTAAGCTCTCTTTCTGCAAATAGTCCCCTTGGAACCAACTAAAAAATATCCCCACTGTAATCATTGAAAGAACACATGCATTATCCTTTATAAGTTGTTTCACATGTGAACATTTTGTTAATGCTAAATTTTTCTCAAAATTTTGGATCATATGTCACAGAAGCAAGATTCTCAGATATTAATGTGTTAATGAATCCCCTGAGGATCTTCTACAAAGCTGATTCAGATTTAGTAGGTCTGGGTGAGACCTGAAATTCCAGCTTTTTCCAACGCATAAAATTTATGCTGATGCTTCCTGTCTGAAAATCATATTTCAGGTAACAAGTCAAGAGAGAAGAGTTAATTATTTCAGAAGAGATCTGAGAGAGGACTGATTTTCAAAAATTGATTATCATTAGTAATGCTGTTTTGCCTTTCTAACTACTTGGTATTTTGCAGACTGATCCATTATTGTGTAATCCAAGTTTGAGTTACTAGTTAAAAAAATAATAATAAAATACATACCCACTTTTACCTAAGAGATTGGGTGACATCAAGGTCAATTTCTCAGCTACTTTCACATTTATTTTATAACATACTATATAATAAAACCTCTGGTTTGTCTGATCATTATTATTAATCTACCGTTTCCCCTTCAACTGAAAGTTCAATACGTTTATCTCCCTGTCAACATAAATGCATGAAATGTAAGTGAAGTTAAGGTCACATATTTAGATGTATCATCACAAATATTATTTCATTGCAAGAGTTTAAAAGAAGATCAATCAATGGAATTTCATGTTTCTTTACTAGAGCATTTTTTAGAGAAACTGAGCACCTAGCACATGAGGTAGGTAAGAATTACCATTAGAATTCTTTCTGTAATTTTTTTTCCCTTAACATGTTGTCACTGAGGCATACACAAAAGTTCTTCTTGTTCTCCTAAACAAACAGTAATCTTTTGGATGCCAAAATTCTGTGTTTTTCGTTGCTTTTTTTTTTTTTTTGGAGAGCACTTACATGCTGTCTACTTTAATTCAGCTCCAGACATCTTTGCAATAATTAAACAAATTGCTGAATCTCTCATTTCTCCACAACCACTTTGAGGAAAAAGTAGTTTGATCCTATTCCCGTAAGTAAACATATGTAACTGTACAACCAATCAATTCCAATCTTATTTATTCCACAGAAATGCACATATTTTCTCAAAAACACTTGTAAAATTGCTCATTATAATAGTATTCTTAGAACTAGAAAATGGAAACTTCAAGTAACCCTGAAGAGTAGAATAGCTAAATAAATTATGTGATATATGTGCATATGGATAGAGATGTAGAAAATTGATAGATATAGATACAAATATAGATGCAATAATATAATATAGTATAATATAATATACTATATTATAGTGAAAAACTCAAATGTAGGAAAGAATATTCTTTTGTATAAATCTATAAGAAGAAGGAAATTACAAATTTATTAACATGAATGAATCTCACATAAAAAAAAAGAGAGACACTTAAGCCAGAGGCAAATGATGAAATATTTATAAATGTGGATTTATTAGTTATAATAGCAATTTCATTGGGGGATAGTTATTAGAAGAGGAAATGAAGGCTACCTGAGTTGCTATTCATATTTTTTTTTCATAGGGTGGTTACATGAGAACCTTCTTATTTTTATATTTCATGGTAGTACACCTTATGATTTGTGTACCAGTGTTAGTGTACTTTATCTTTTCATAAAATCTTTACTTAAAAAATAAGGCTTGACCTAAATAATCTGCAAATGTCTGAAAAATGATCACTAATATCATTATATTAATATTTATATTCATACCTTCTGCCATGTCCTTGATCCTTCAGTTTATTCTCATGAACACTTATTCTGATATAATCTAAGTCCCCTATAATGGTGACTTCCGTTATTTGCTCCAATTTCCACCTTCCTATTGCCTCAAAAACTTCTCTTTGTCACTGTCTTTCAAATAATGCATGAAGGGGGCCATAAAACATCTCAGACAATGGTAACTGCAAATAAAATTTTCCAATATTAGGTACCAAAAATTTTCCCAGAGTAATCACTCTAAAGAGCTTGTAGCACATTATGTCATGGTCCCAGACAGATGGCAAGGTTCCAGTCTGCACAATACTTAATATACATGCAGACAGAGGCAGCTTACAGCATCCACCTGTCCACCACTCTTCTCTACTAAACACACTTACCCTGGTGATTGCAGAGTTTCCAGGCTCCATCTGACCATCAGAAAAATCCTGGATGTATAAAGTGAGTCTTGATTCACAAGGTGAGACCTGATCAGCGGAGATGAAATTTGGCTGTACTTGACTGTGAGTTATTTATTTATTATACCTCTACCTCTATTTCTTTTAGAAAAGTTGCACGGCTGAAATGAGATGCAAACATTGATCAAATGGGTTGATTATTTCTGCATCTCAACTACTTTGTGCTTAATTTTACTACTACCTCTTTTTACATAATCAGTTATATGGAATGATAAAATTTATGCTCCTTGCTTAATAACCTTATATAAGATTAGGAGTCACTACTAATTTCCACTTCTAGAGTTTTTCTTATATTTCAATGCCATTCTCAGAATATTTGCAGAATAAAATGATTTATTCTACTGGGATCCTTTTTTATTTTCCCTTGTACAAATTCAATGAATAATCAGATACATATCAACCATGTAGCATTATTATTTGCTTCTTAACAATATTCAAAGTTTATATAGTTTTAGGTTTATCAATTTTAAGGGTTTTAGATCACAGTATACTATATTTGATAAGTATTTCTCAGAAACGTGGGGTCTAACATTCACAATTTGGAGCACTGACTGCTATTAAGTAGAGTGAAGTGGTAGCAATTACAGCAAGATGTGAACTATCTTAAGAAAATAAAAAAAGGCAACTAAATAGTTGTGTGGTCATTACTTCAGTTATTATTAGAGCATTGTCATTATTTCAATAATAATATGTGATTACACCAAATACCATTTATTGTATACTTTGGATGAATTATATGTTTTATTAATAGATATCAATAAAATTGATTAAAAAATCAATTTGCCTTAGGAAAAAAAAGGCAACTGCTAACATTTTTTAAGTCTATATCAAGTGTTAGCTGCTTTGGAGGAATAGCCTACTAAATATTCATATGTTTACCTTGAAGTGGAAACTTAACTCCAAATCTGCTACCCATTAGACAGCAGAGGGCTGGAGTGGATAAATAACTGGTTGTGCGGTACAAGTGATAAAAATGCACAGATCACCTTCTTATAACATGCGTAGTCAGAGTCTTTGGGAATATTTGAGGAAAAGAAAGAAAATGCAACAACAAAAAAACTGACTATATCTCCCATTGAAATGTAAGCCCCAAGTGAGCCTGGAGGCCAGGACAAAATCTGCATATTGTTAAAAGTAGGAAACAGGTTATTGATATTCCAGGATATTGTCAAGGAAGACAAATTCCCCTGTAGGAAAGGCAGGGGAAGCTGAGAACCAGAGCTGGGTTGCATGAGCAGACGTGTCTCTGCCCAAGTTCCCATTACACTGTGTGAATTCACAGCCACTGCCTTGTCCCTACTCAATCTGTAAGAATACCCTAAAGGAAGGTGAACAGAGATTCTTAAATCCATAAACATATGAGCTTTATGTTTTAGGTTTTGTTGTATCTAAAGTGTTTTTTATATTTGATTTTAACTTTTTTTGTTTTTCTAATTATGGAAGCAGCATTTTTTTTGTGTGAAATTATATGCAGTCTCAAATACAAGTACAGATGATTTTACAATTAACCTTTGGAATGTATATGGTCATGTATATTTGATAGCTATGTCATGTTATAATATGTGATTTACATCATTGTTTCACATCTACAGTGAACTAAATTAAAATGGTTAGTGAGTTAAAATAAAATGATTTCTATTTTCGCTGTCATGATTTCTCAGCATGTCAGAACTTTTGTTAAATCCCTCAAAACAACCCCTGACATGGGCTTAAACTAAATAAACAGAATCTCCTTCTTCTCCCTATGTCTTACCTGTTTCATACCTGAAAAAGTCAAATACAAGCTCCCATTCCCCACTCTTGATTGAACAACTGCTAATGCTCCACCCATTTACTATTATAAAGGCATAATCCCCAGGTCCACCATAACTTTTGCTTTCCAGTTCCCCAACTCCCCAGCTTGGTTGAGCCCCATGCTTCTGATATGTTCTCTGGGGACTCAGTGGAGCATGCCTCTCCTCTCTCTCCTAGGAACTGTGAATACTAGTACAATTTTCTTTCATACATCGCAGGTGTCATTCATCAGTGACATAACTGACTATCAACATAAAGATGCTTAAAACTCAACATTTATATAAAAGAGAGGATAATAATAATCTATAATAGAATAATAACAGAATTAGAATCATTTATAATTTCCCTACACATGACTATTCTACCCATTTTATTTGAACCTATAATTAGCATTATAACCATTAAATATATGTCCTACAGATTTAAATCTTTGTTCTGTTCATGTGCTTGTTGAGCCTTGAATCTCACCTACTGTTCAGTTCATAGGGCTCACCCAGGAAAACTAACAAAATGATGATGATGGGCAACCCCCATCCCAAGAAACAGAGAGTATCTACCTCTGTAAGCAAAACATTTCCTTCTATCTTCCCCATAAGATCTAAGCCCTCTCTGAATCTGAAGCATCTTTGGCATCGCCATCCCCAAATCCTCAAGATTGAGGAGTGAACAAACAGAAGGGGGGTGCAACCAGGGACAAAATAAAATTATTATTATTATAATAACAGAATAACATGTAACATTGATATAAAGATAGTGGTTACCAGAGGCTGTGAGGTGAGGGGAAGGGAATAATAGTTGGAACATTGGGCATTTTTAGGACATTGAAAATAAGGATTAAATGCAAAGTAAACTATTGACCTTGGTTAGCAGCAATGCTTCAATATTTATTCATCAATTGTAACAAATGTAACAAATTAATGTAAGATTTTATTAATAGGGGAAGAGGTGGGAGAGAGAGGGAGTAAGTAGATTTTATGGGAATCCTGTATACTTGGATATAACTTTTCGGTAATCTAACACCTCTTTTAAAAAGTAAAACTTATTATTTAAAAAAGCCAAACATACACAACTTATTCTCTTAAAGAGGAAACCAGAAAAAATTCTCTTGGGGAATAATGTTGGAATGAAAGAACATCATGGAGAGATTGGCAATATAGGAGGCCAATGAAACATAGTATCACTTTAACTTTTGTAGATAGTGGGAAATGAGAATCTCTGGAGAATGAAAACTGAATATAAATAGGGTAGAAATGGTAAAAAAAAAATGTGTCCTGAACAACAAAAATCTTGTAAGTTTGCCTGGATTATAGAGTAAAGTAAACAGGATGAAACTACATATTTATTTCCATTTAAGAAAGTCAAAGATATATTAATGACAACAAAATTTTCAATGAGTGTCAGTGAAAGCAGCAATAATCAATCATAAAAATATAATTGTGGATCCTTAACCTGCTGTAATATACACTAAGCATAAATGTAAATAGTGAAAACTTCAGTTTGCGAAACACAGAGAGTCCTGAGTTCATTCGCATAAGCTCTGTGACTTTTTTTGCAGGTTTTCAAATTTTTCTTTTTGCTCACACAATGTCATCTTTATATCCTTTATCTCTTCAGTCATATTTGCCTTTGTCACTTTAAATTTATTAAGGATGTTTGTGTGGACATGATTCATCCGTTTTTAAAAAAAATCCCTAGTCTGAGCTAGATTCTTGGTTTCTTCCTTTGATTGGGCCATATCCCCCTGTTTTTTTTGTTTTTTTTTTTTTTAGTATGGGTTGTTATCTTTTGTCCATACCTAGGCATCTCCTTTTATTGAGGTTTTGCTCTGTTGACCATGATTACAGGTCTTATTTCATAGCTTTTCTTTGATTTTTTAGTTTAATTTTTTTCTAAAACTTTATTTTTTCCTTGTTTAATTAGTCAAAACTAAGGTTAAGAGTCACCAATGGGACTTAAACATGTTTATTGTGCCTAGGAAGAATCAGGAGAGACCATATTCTTTTTGTTCATTTTCCCAGCTGGCCAGCAAATTGTGCTCTTTGGTAAACTCTTCTATATATTTGAAACCTTCAATTTCCATGAGCTCTTCTGAACTAGTTAGTTGTGGTAGTTACATTCACCAAAATAAAAAAAACCACATTCAGCCCTCTGTCATACCCTCCCTAGGGAATAATGTGTTCTTTCCCTTCTTCATTGGCTGCTCAGCCATGGATTTTACCAAGGACATTCATCTCAGTAGTGGGGGATTCCCAGCTGCAGGGGTATCAAGTCACAATGTTTCCTTTGACCTCTCTGTTTCTCCATTCTAGTAGCTCATAGATGTGTGAGGCATATTCCTGGCCTGCAGGTGTCCCCAAAGTGTCTCCCTCAGATGACTTCTATGTCTTCTAACTTATTTTTCGAAAGTTCTGCACCCTGCCTGAACTTCTCCAATGCAGTCATTAATCTTCCTCATCAGCATTTCTTCCTTCTTCATTTTGTTCATTAACAAGGAGACCTTGAGCATATCACTTATGAAATCTGTGTTCATCTGTGTATCTTTCTGAACACTTGAGGAACAACTGAGTTTGTTTGTAGGATTATGTGAGATAAAAGTGCCTGGGAAGAATTTTTTTGACTAATGCTTCTGTAACTTCTTAAGCTGCCTTTTGTCTGTTATTTTATTTTTTTTGAATTTGAAGTGAAGTTTACTTTTAAAAAATACTTTAAAAATTATTAAACAAAAAGGTAACTACAACCCATAGCAAGAGGCAGCTAAAATTCCTGAAGAGTTTGAAGAATCTCATTTCTTGAGTCATCACATTATAATATTCAAAATGTTCAATTTAAGAAAATACGAGACATGCAAAACAAAAGAAAGTATCATCCATTCACAGGAAAGAAGAGATTATCAGACACTGCTCATAAGAAATCATAAACATTGGACATACTAGACATCCAGCAAACTGGAAGGTAATTAAAATGAGGTACATCCCCAGGTTAGGTTGCTAATGAGAGAAAGGGATAAGGAAAGCTTCTTCCCCAAGAGTAGGGCTGGGAATGGCAGATCAGCAATCATGGCTTCTGATTAATGAATTCAGATCACTTTGAGACTAGTTCTGAGGGCAGTTCAACACACCACAGATGAAAGCTGCAGCAGAGATTTAAGATGCTATACTTCCTCAGGGGTGAGGGGGAAGTTTGTTGAAGGCTGCATTTTTTTGGGAAGGCCAAGAGTTCAGATACTGCAGAGCCATGAAAGAGCTGTTGGTACCATATGATCTCCTCCACAGGGCATTTTGAAATTGTTCTGAGTTCCTTTTGTGGGTTCCAGGTCCTGTTTCATCTGCAAAAGCCTGTCTTGGGAAGTGCTCTCCAGTCTGCTGTTATTCCCAGAATTTTCCCTCCAGGCAAAATTGGCTTGAGACCAGGAAAGAAGTGTAAGGAACTATAGAGGTAGAACCTGAGGCAAAGACTTATAGGCCTCAAACACCCAAGAGAGGGTATCTCCTGAGAAACAGATGTCAACTGAAAGCCTTTAAATAGGAGAAATCCAAAACAACTGACAAGCAAAGCCCCAGGACAAGATGAAGGCCCTGAAATACAGGGAAAACTCTGCAGAGTGAATTTGCCTTAGAATTCTTGATAGGCAACCTGAAGTCCAAGAATATCTCTGTCATATCACCAGCTGGTTGCAAAATCATGAAACAGACATCTCATGGAATAAATCTAAGAGCTGACATTTTAAAATATACATATGGACTATAGTTAACAGCAATATTGTAATATTCTTGCATAATGCCAAAGAAGTACTGTGTTAATATTAGAGGATGTGAAAAAAATATGCCAAATGTCTGCTGTGGACCATAGTTAGTGGTAATAGTCTGATGATATTATCTAACAATATGTAACAAATGTTCCACAATGCTGTGGTTTATTGGTGAAGAGTTGTTGTATGGGATTTCTACATATGTGCATGATTGTTTTGTAATTTCACAACTTCTGTAATAAAAATATATTAAAAAATATTATAAAAATATTAAAATATAAAGAATTCAACACAAGAATACAAACAAACAAAGAAACAGGAAATCATTACCCATTCAAAGGAAGAAGACAAAAATCCAGAAAACTCAAAATGAATAAGAGAATATGGACATTTCATAAAAAGCCTTTAAAGCAAATGATCTTCAAAATTCTCAAGTAGATGAAGGGAAATACAGAGATTGAACTAAAGGATATCAGGAAAACAATTAATGAACAATATGAGAATCTTAGTAAAGAGATAGAAATTATAAAAAGGAACCAAACAGATCTAGTATTGTGTTTGAAAAACACAATAATTAAAATGAAAAATTCCCAGGAGGTTTCAAGAGCAGATTGGATTTAGCAGAAGAAAGAACCCATGAACTTGAGACAAGACACCAGAAAAGAGACAGGCTGGAGTTCAGATAAAAATAATTATAAAAAGCAAAAGGAGCCTAAGACAGGAGTTTGACACTATCAAGTGTATTTATATATATTATGGGAGTTCCAGATGGAGAAGAAAGGAAGAAAGAGGTAAAGAGTTATTAAAAAATAATAACGACAGAGAACTTCCTAAACTAAAAGAAGATATGTGTATGCATATCCAAGAAGCCCAGAGAGATAGATAATTTCCATCATATATTGACAAAGGACAAGGAGAGAGTTCTGAAAACTGCAAGAGAAAAGCAACATTTCATGTATAAAAGAGTCCCAAAAGATTGAGTGTTAATTTTTTTTTAACAGAAACCAAGGTGCCAAGAAGGTTCACGTGTTTAAAGGGTTGAAAGAAAACTTCTGCCAACCATGAATTTTATATAAGATGAGACTATCTTTCAAAAATGAGGGGGAGATTAAGACATGCCCAGATACACAAAAGCTGAAGGAGTTCATCTCCACTAGACCTACACTATAAACAATGGCATAGGGAGTTCTTAAGACTGAAAGGAAAGGACCCTGGACAATGTTTCAAAGTTGCATACAGAAATCAAGACCTAAAGTAAAGATAAACATTTGGTGAATTATAAATGCCAGTCTTATTGTAGTATCTTGTTTGGTATGTATCTCTACTTCTTACTTTCTAAAGGTGCTAAAATGAAAATGAATAAATAGGAATTACAAATCTATGGTTTTGGGCTTACAATGTACAAAGATATAATTGGAAAAAAGTATAAAATAAATGTGGAGGGGCAAAGGGGTATGGGAAAAGTATATGTGTATGCTATTGAAGTTAATATATAATAAAATCAAATATGATTGTTATATATATATAGGATGTTAAATTTTAACTTAATGGTAACCAAAGGAAAAATTAATGAAAAATATATCTAGATAGAAAAGAGAAGTCACTCAGTAGGATACAATGCAAAAAAAAAAAAAAAAAAACCAATAAATACAAAATAGTCATTAACATTTGAATTGAGGACAAAAACAATATGGTAAATGTGACAGTTTGAAGTTATTTTATGAATCCTAAAAATATACCTAATCCATTCCTGTACATGTGAGACAATTTTGACTGGACAATGTCAGTGAGGCATGACTCAGGGTGAGTCTCCACCCTGACTGGATCTGATAAAAATGGAGAGAAGAGACAAAGACATACTCAGATAAACAAGTCACCATATCTGATCCTGCTTTGTGAGAGAAAGGACTCCAGGGTCACCAACAGCTCAGCTGCAAGGAGAGAAATTCCCAAAAGCCTCAAAGAGTTGAGGTCCAGGGAGAAACAAGCCATATGCCTGAAAGCTTGTACTTGAACTTAGGAATAAAGCAGAACAGCTGAAACTGAAAGAGGAAGCCTAGAAAGAGAAATGCCCTATGTCTGGTTGCCCACAGCTGAGCTCCTGGAAAATGGAGATTCTAGAGGGGAAGGCAAAGATCGATGGCCATCTTTGCCATATGGCAGGATACAGTAGCTGACTTTGGTGAGAAAGCATCTCTGATGGTTCCTTGATTTGGACATTCTATGGTCTCAAAATGTAACATATTTTTCCCAAATAAATTTCCCCAATTAAAAACCAACCCATTTCTCATACTTTCCATTAGCAACCCTTTGGCAAACTAAAACATCATACAAAGACTAAACGGCAAAATGACAGAAGATAGTCTGACATCATGAATAGTACCTATAAATGTGAGACCCTAAACTCTCCAGACAAAAGACAGAGATTGGCAGAATGGATTTCTTTAAATTAGCCAGGTATATGCTGGCTGTAAGAGTCCAAGTTTTAACTCAAAGGTATAAATAGGTTGAAAGTTAAAGACTGGAAATTATACCATGAAAGTATTAACTAAAATAGAGTTCAGCAAAACTATACTAATATCAGATAAAAGAGGCTATAAGTCGAAAAGAATTAGGAAGGACAAAATGGTCATTGTATACTGATAAAGGGGTCAAATCAACAAGAAGATGTAAATATTATAAATATATACACATCTAAGAGAAGAGCTCCCAAAATTATATGAAGCAAATAGTGATGAATTTCAAGAATAAATTGACAGTTCTACATTAATAATAGGAGAATCCACCGCTTCCAATATGAATAGAACATCAATTCATAAGATCAATAAGGTAAATCATGACTTGAATGATACTCTAAACCAACTAGACCTAACAAACATATATAGAATACTTAATTCCCTGATAAAAAACAGAATACACATTCTTCTCAATTGCACATGGATCATTCTCTAGGATAGACCATATGTTAAGTCACAAAACAAGTCTCAATAAATTCAAAAACAATGAAATAATACAATGTATATTCTCTGACCACAATGGAATGAAGCTAGTAATAAATAACAGAAGAAGAAATGGAAAATTCATAAATATGTGGAAATCAAACAACATATACTTAACCAATGGGTGAAAGAGGAAATCACAAGTGATATTAGGAAATATCTTGAGGTGAATGACAATGAAACATAATACTTAGGGGTGGCATAAAAATCAGTGCTGAGTTGAAAATGTATACCTCTAAACGCTAACATTTAAAAAGGAGGATGTCTTCAAATCAGAGACAATATCAATACTGGAAGAACATGAAAAAAAAAAGATGAAACTAAACCAAAAATTAACATACATAACAAAGAATGGAATGTTGAAAATGAAATCAAGAATAGAAAAACAACAGAGATAATCTAATATTGGTTCCTTGAAGAGATCAATAAAAGTGATAAACCTTTAGCTAGAGTGACAAAATTAAAGAAGAAAGAGGGATATAAATAATTAAAATCAGACATGAAACGAGGGACATTTGGACTGACCCCACTGAAATACTAAAGACTATAAGAGGATACTATGAAAAACTCTATGCTAATACATTATATAACATATTATGAAAGAGACAAATATTTAGAAACACACAAACTACCTATATTGACTCAAAAAAAATTAGATCTCAACAAACCAATTACTAGTAAAGAAATTGAATTAGTAATCAAAAACCTCACAATAAAAAATATACCAGTATCAAATTGAACTACCACTCTGCTCAAACTCCTGCACAAATAATTTAAGAGGATGAAATACTGCCTATTTCATTCTCCAAGGCCAATATCTCTCCCATAACAAAGAAAGATAAAGATAGCACAAGAAAAGGAAACTGTAAATGAATATCTCATAACTACAGATGTAAAAATCATCAGGAAACTATTAGGAAACCTTATCCTTCAGAATGTTAAAAGAGTTATACACTATTGATCAATTGGGACTTATGCCTGACATGTAAGGTTGGTTGAACAAAAGAAAATCAATGCTTATTAACAGAATGAAGAAATAAAAAAACACATGATCATTACAATGGATGCAGAAAAGTATTTGACAAAATCCAGAAACATTTCTTTATTAAAACATTTAGAATACTAGTAATAGTGGGAACCTTCCTTAACATGATAAAGGGAAAGTATGAAAAGCCCACAGTTAACATACTACTTAATGGTGAAAGATCAGGAACAAGAAAAGATGCCCACATTCACCACTGTTATTCAACATTGTACTCAAAGATTTTGACTGAGCAATTAGGTAAGAAAAAGAAATAAAAGGCATTCAAATTTGTAAAGAAGAATTAAAACATTTGCTATTTGGAGGTGATGACACTATACATGAAAAATCCTGAAAAAGCCTCAACTAAGCTGCAAAACTAATAATTGAATTCAGCAAAGTGGTAGGGTACAAGATTAGCACTCAAAAATCAGTAATACAAATACTTGAGCAAAGAAAAATCAGAAGAAGAAAGCAAGAAGAAAAATCCATTCACAATAGGAACAAAAGATTTAAATATCAAGGTTTAAATCTAACCACGGATGTAAAGACTTGTACACAGAAAATTATAAACATTGCTAAAAGAAATCAAAGGAGATCTACATAGATTGCAAGTTCATGGATTTGGAAGATTAAATGTAATTAACATGTCAATCCTACCCAAAGCAATTTATAAATTCAATGCAACCCCAATCAAAATTCATACAACCTACTATTTAGAAATAAAATAGCTAATCATCAAATTTATGTGAAATTATAAGAGTCCTGAATAGCTAAGCCCATCTGGAAACAAGAGAATAAAGTTGGAGGACTCACTTTTCCAGATCTTACAACTTAATACAAAGCCATAGTAATCAAAACAACATGGTAATGGCAAAAGGATTTATTGCTCTATTATCTATCTATCTATCTATCTATCTATCTATCTATCTATCTATCTATGTACCAATGGAATTTAATTGAGAGTTGAGAAATAGAGCCACAGAGCTTAGGCCAATTTATTGTTGACAAGGCTACCAAGTCCACTAAACTGGGAAAGACTAGCTTCTTCAATAAATGGTGCTGGGAGAACACAATATCCATATGCAAAAGAATGAAAAAGTACCCATATCTCAAACTATATACTAAAAATTTACCCAAAATTGATCAAAGACCTAAAATAACAACCAGGACTATAAAATTCATAGAAGAAAATGTAAGGAAGCAACTTCACAAACTTGTGTTTGATAATAGTTTCTTATAATTTACATGCAAACATATGCAACAAAGGAGAAAATTGATAAACTACACTGCAATACATTTTAAAAACTTTTGTTCATCAAAGGACTTTATGCAAAGTACAGAGATAACCTACTCGTTGGGAGAATATTTGGAAACCACATACCCAATAAGGATTTAATATCCAGATTATAAAAAAGAAATCCTATAACTCAAAAAAATAAAAATAGTTACTACCCTTTAAACCTTGGCAAAATATTTTATAGACATTTCCCTAAAAAGAAATCCAAGTGGATAAAAAAAAAAAATGAAAAAAAAAAAAAAACTCAACATCATTATCTATTAGGAATGTGCAAATCAAAACCAAAATGAAATACCATTTCACAACCACTGAAGTGGCTACTGTTAAACAAAAGAAAATTATAGGTATTGATGAGCAATAGGAACAATTCTTGTTTGCTGGTGAGAATGTAAAATGCTGCAGCTTCTGTGGAGGGCAGTTTGACAGTTCCTCAGAAAGCTGACTATAGAATTACCATAGTACTTAGCAATCCCTCTCCCAGGCATATATCAAAAGGAACTGAAAGCAACTCAAACATATATTTGCACACCAATGTTCATAGTGGCATATTCACAATTGCCAGAAGATGGAAGCAACCCATGCCCATCAGTTGATTAATGGATCAATAAAATGTGGTAAACACATACAATGGAATATTATTCAGGGGTAAAAAGGAATGAAGTGGAGATAGATGCAACAATATGGATAAACATTGAAGATATTTTGCTGAGTGAAATAAGCTAGACACAAATGACAAATATTGTACAACCTCACAGAATAAGCAAAGTGATAAGAATGAGAATCTGGAATGTAGGTTACCAAGGACTGGATTGGGATGGGGAATTAATGTTTAATTTAAACAATGTTTACATTTAGGTTTCTTTTCTTTTCTTTTATATATACTTTTTATTTTTTAAAAGATACTTAGATTACATAAATGTTGCACAAAATATATAGGGGTTCCTATATGTCCCACTACCCACACCTCCCACGCCTTACCACCTAAACATCATTCATTAGTGTGACACATTCATTGCAATTGATAAACACTTCCTGGGGCATTGCCACTGAGCATGGACCATAGTTCCCATTGTATTTTACATTCTCTCCCACATAGTTCTGCAGTTTATGGGAAGATATAAAATGGACTATATCTGTCACTGCCATGTCATTCAGGATGATAACTAAATCCCCCCCAAAGCCCCTGTTTTTCCCTCTCCCTGCCCCCAGAGCCTACAGTGGTCACTGACTCCACATTAATGTTGTAATTTCTTCCATTGCTAGAATCACAATATGTATATAGTAGAATACCAGTAAGTCCACTCTAGTCCATAGTTCATTCGCCAATCCTGAGGATTCTGGAATGGTGATATCCACTCCACCTCTAATTGAGAGGGAGATTTGATCCTATAGAGCTGATGGATGGGACTCTCTTGCTTGCAGTTGTAAGCTCTCTCATTTCTTTGTTATGGTGGTTGTCAATCCTCACCTCCTTTTAAGTTGTCCTGGGTGAATCCAATGAACTGGAGAGTGTGCGTTGCAACTCTGCTGAGTCTCAGGGCCCAACTGGCACATGGACAACCCAAAGATTCCAATCTCTTGAATGTACACTTACCATCTCCAGCACCAAGTATAGGTTAAAATAGAAGGGACAGGTGAGCCATGTGCAGTGAAGTTATAACTGAGTCCAACTCTGTCAATGTTTTGGAAATGGATGATAGTAGTGGTAGCAAAATATTGTGTGTTTTATTAACAGCACTGAATTATATAGGTAAATGTGGTCAGAGGGGAAATTTCAAGTGGTATGTATGTTACTAGAGTGAAAATTGAAAAATAAAATACAAGACTAGCACAGTGAACTATACTTCAAATGTTGGAGTATATTTTAAATTTTTACATTAATTTATATTATATTATATTATATTATATTATATTATATTATATTATATT
>JAKSZT010054112.1:148734-234133 GCA_026826555.1 Tolypeutes matacus | reverse complement strand
ATAGATAGATAGATAGATAGATAGATAGATAGATAGATAGATAGATAAACATGCAAATAACATCAAAGCCCAGCACTATATTATGAAATGGTTAGATCATAACCTATGGTTTTGCGCTTACAATTTGTACATGTTTTAAATCATGATTTTGCAGAAATGAAGGATGTAGATACGTTGAATTGCAGATTCTCATAAAGTATACTATGCCCATCACATTGGATGGCGCATAGGGCATTATAAATGGATGTGGCTTTTACTATCCTATGAAAACATAACTTTGTATTCAGTTAATGGAAGAATAATATTTATAATGCAATCTTGTACTCTTAAAAATTATTAAATAATCTAGGAAAGAAGAAATGTTTTCTGTTGTTTAATACATTTTTAAAAAGTGAACGTGAATTGATTCATTCTAATATCTTCAAAGAAAGCCTTACACTACAGGCTTCAGGAAAATAGGTTCCAGTGAGAATTCTCTTCATAACCACTATTATGATATCAAAACTAACTTTAAATTATTTTATCAACTTTCCAAATTAGAAGTTTTTGAATTGAGTCATAAAATTAAAAAAAAAAAAATTGTCTGGCTATTTAACCTGATAAATAATTCCAGCTTGTCAATATAAGTTGGAAATATATAACTTCATGAAAACTTGCTTAATATATTTATGCTCAGTAATTTTAATATGTTATTATTACTAATTTTATTATTAAATGAATATATCACATCCCATGACAAAGGTTAAAATCTTAATTATTTTTCATTTTAATGGTAATGATTCAAGACTCTACTCATTAAGTAATCATGAATGATACAAGTTTGAGAAACTTTAATCTACACCATTACCACATGTGTGTATAAAAATAAAAATTAAAGGGATATACACAACCATTTTGATGTTATACTGAATAAGTATATATAAAACATAAATATATATATAAAATATGTCTAAACATGTTGATTGATTTGGCTATTTCTTGAAGAGAAAACTTATTTTGTAAATGTATTAACTCAATACAGAACATTGAATAAGGCTTTTTTGTTTATTGAAATCACAATGAAAAAACCAAGGAGGACTTCTGGGAATATGGCATTGGAGTAGGTAGGCAGGGCTCAACTCTCTTACAAAAATAATGGAGGTCCTAAACCAAGTAAATTACAAATTTTAGTATACATTTATTATTTAAGTATGTTCATGTATGAGTGATATACATGAATAAAATTTTATTAAAACACACACACACAAATGGAGGAAAGAAAAAAGCTGCCTCAGGGAGTTGCTTTGGGGAACAGTAGACCAAGACATTTTTGCATTGTCCAGGAGGGTGAGGGACAGAAAGACAAAGAAGCTGAAACAAAAAAACATAACTTACTAGCCCCTGCACCTGGGAATGGGACCCATCTCCAACTAACAAAGTGGACAGCCTGGATGAAACTTGTTCCTCACTGCAGCCAACTGAGGGGGGACCATCCATCTTCCTCTCTGGTAAGTGGGAGGTTGTGGCAGAGAGCAAAGAGAGGTTTCTTCTCAGTGGGTGTAGTGAGCAGAACCTGCTTTGAATCTCGGCTCTGGCCAGATCAGAATCATGGACAAGTGGAGGTTGAAAGAGATAACTCCATGGAAAAATTTGTTAAAGACTGCTTTCTGATGGCAGACTGGGAAGACTGCAAGAAGAAAAAATGCTTTTGGGGGTCTTTCATGTCCCAGACACCTTGATTATGATGTGTACCCTATTAGTGGATGTCTGTCTCTTTTTGATAACTTTGGCTGGGCAATTTTATTTTTTATTTTTATTTTTTAAACATTTTTTTGAAGTGTATCCTTCATACATGAACATACATAAATTATAATTGCTCAGTAAACATTGTGAACTTACAAAATAAACATGCATAACATCATGCATAGCTTCCACACACCACCCACCACAAATACCTTGCATTATTGTGAAACATCTGTTAACAAATCATGAAAGAGCATCCTCAAAGTATTACTACTAACTATAATCTGTATCTTCCTCCTCTGTACATTTTTTAAGGATTTATTTACTTATTTATTTACTTTTATCCATTTTTACCCCCACCCCCCATTTTTGCTATTTCTGTGTCCATTTGCTGGGCAACTCTCTGTGTCCATTTCCTGCCCTCTCTTATCTTCCTTCTCCTCTTTTCTTCACTGGGATTAGATCTTTGGAACCCCCCGATGTGGGATAGTAGCCTGTGCCACCTTAGTTCCTGGTTTTATTGTGCCTCATGTCTTGGCTCTCCCCTGTGTCACTCTCCTGTTATGTCACCATCTTGCTGCATGGCTCGTGGGGCCTGGCACTTCACCTGGGGCCTGGAGCTTGCCTGCTCGTGGGGCCTGGTTGTTCGCCCATGCACACTGCCTGGTGGCTCACCCGGGGCCTGGTGGCTCACCTGCTTGCAGGGCCTAGTGGTACACCCATGCATAGGGCCTGGCGGATTGCCCGCTCGATAGGCCTGGAGGCAAACCAGCACATGGGGAATGATGGCCCATGTGCATTCTATATTTTTCTTTTTTTATTTTTACTGGGAGGTCCTAAGGATTGAACCCAGGTCTCTCCATAAGGGAGATGGAAGCCCAATCACCTGAGCCACATCTGTCCACCTGCTATCTCTCTTAAGGTTGACCAAAGATACCCAAAGTTACAGCCTTTTCCCATACAGTATGGTCAAATAATAAATCAGGCTTAGTTTATCACCAGCATTCTAAAAACCAGACCTAGGGAGAAAAATTAGGTCTGGGGACACATGCATGGTTTCTAATATGACAAATGCTTAGCCTACCATGATTATCACAAAATCAGGACAGCAAGAATATTTGCATCAGCTGGACAATTTTAAAGACAGAAAAAGTTGAACCAAAAATCAAAGATGAGCCAGGAAACAACACCACTGGGCAAAGGAAGACATTGATTATCAGAGTAAATTCACCAACATAGTCACATGCTGAGACATCAGCAAAAAATTACAAGCCATACGAAGAGAAAGGAAGATATATCCCTGAACAAGGAACAAAGAAAATTCCTGATGAGACATGGGATTTAAGACAACTAATCTGTGGTAATCAAACAAATCTAAAAATTGAAGGAGTTAAAGGAAAATATGGCTAGATAGATAAAGGTTAGTAAGAAGATACTGGGTGAGCATCAAAAACAATTTAAAGCCTACAAACAAAAGTAACAGAACTTATGGGAATGAAAGACAAAATGGATGGGATTAATAATATATTAGAGGCATATAACAGTAGATTTGAAATAGCAAGAGAACAAATAAATGAAATCAAGAATAGAACAACTGAACTTGAAAAGACAGAACAGACATAAAAAATAAGCACAGTTTCAAGGAATTGAATGACAACATAAAATTCACAAATATACACATTAAATAAGTGTCCCAGAAGGAGAAGAAAATGGAAATGGAGTAAAAAAATTTTTGAGAGAATAATGACTGAAAATTTTCCAACCCCTTTGAAAAACATAAATATCAATATCCAAAGACAATGCACCTCAAACAGAATAAATCTGAATAAACATAGTTTGAGATATACGCTATTCAAATGGTCAAATCCCAGAGATAAAGAGAGGATTCTATAGCACCAAGAGAACAGAAATGCATCACATACAAGTGAAGCACAGTAGTACCAAGCACAAATCTCATCATAAACCATAGGGATGTAAAAGCAGTGGTGTGATACGTTTAATGTACTGTAAGAAAAAAAAACTACAAGCCAAGATTTCTCTATCCAGAAAACCTGTCCTTCAAAGATTAGGTTGAGTTTAAAGTCTTCGAAGACAAAGAAAACCTGTGAGAGTATTTTACCAAATGACCATTTTTACAAGAGACACTAAGTGGAGTGTTAAAGCCTGAAAGGAAAAGACGATGGCAAGAGACTTGGAGAAGAGTGTAAAAATCAAGTTTATTAGTAAAGATTACTTAAAGGGTAAAAAAGAAGGACATTAGAAAGATACAACAATGGAAAGTCAAAGGATAAAACTGGATGAAGTAAGTAATGCCTTCATAGTAATAATATTGAATGCTAATGGAGTGAAATCAACAATCAAAATGTATAAACTGACAGAATGGATAAAAAATATGAGCCATCTATATGCAGTCTACAAGAGACTTGCTTCAGAGGTAAGAACACAATCAGGTTGAAATTGGAAAGTTGGAAAAACTTACTCAATGCAAATAGTAAAAAAAAAAATATTTGGAGTAGTGATATTAATTTTGGACAAAATAGATTTTAAATGCAAAACTGTTATAAGAGATGATGAAGATCATTATATATTAATATAAAGGGCAATTCACCAAAAAAAAGAAATAACTATATTAAATATTGATGCACCTTACCTGGTTGTCCCAAGATACATGAGGCCCACACTGATGAAACTGAAAGGAGAAATAAGCATTTCTATAATAATAGTTGGAGACTCCAATACACTACTCCCAGCATTGGATAGAACTTCTGTACAGAAGATAAATAAGGAAACAGAGAGGTTGAATAATATGATAAATGAACTAGACCCCACCGATATTTAGTGCATTACACCCCAAAACAACAGGATATACATGTTTTGCAAGTGCTCATGTATCTTTTTCCAGGATAGACCATATGTTGGGTCACAAGACTGGTCTTAATATTTTTAAAGGACTGAAATTAAACAAAGAACTTTTTCTGATCATAATGGAATGAAGCTAGAAATAAGTAACAAGCAGAAAAAGGGAAAATTCATAAATATATGAAAATTAATCAACACTCAAATAATCAGTTGGGTCCAAGAAGGAATTGCAGGAAAAATCAGTAAATATATGGAGACAAATAAAAACAGGAACGCAACATATCAAAACATATGGGATACAACAAAGGCAGTGCTGAGAGGGAAATTAATTGCCCTCAATGCTTACATTAAAAAAAAAGAGCTAAAATCAAAGACCTAACTATACACGTGGAGGAACTAAAAAAAATAACAGAACACAAATCCCCAAACAAGACAAATGAAAGAATTGATAAAGAGCCGAGAAAAAATAATTGAAATTGAACACACACACACAAAAAAATAGAATCTACAAAACCAAAAGTTGGTTTTTCAAGAAGATCAAAAAAATTAAAGACCCTTAGCTCACTACCAACAAAAGAAAGGGAGAAGATGCAAATAAATAAAATCAAAAATGAGAGGGGGAAATTACCACTGATAACACAAATAAATGAGATCATAAAAGAATATTATAAACAGAATGCCAACAATTTAGACAATGTATATGAAATGGACCAATTACTAGAAACACATGAACAATCTACACTGAACCTAGAAGAAATAGAAGACCTTAACACACCAATCACAAGAAAAGAGATTAAAACAGTCACCAAAAAATCCTCAAAATGAAAAGCCCATGATAAAGTGGTTTCACAGGAGAATTCTCCCAATGACTCAAAAATATTCTAATACCAATCTTTCTCAAGTTCTTCCAAAAATTGAACACACGGAAACACTGCCAAACTTACTCTATGAATCAACATCACCCTAATAGCAAAGCCAGAGAAGAATACTATGAAAACATTAAATTATAGTCCAATTTCTCTAATGAATGAAGATGTAAAAATCCTCAAGAAAGTACTAACACAATAAATCCAAAAAGCACATTAAAAGAATTATACATAATGATCAAGTGAGTTTTATCCCAGTTTTGCAACCATCATTCAACACAAGAAAATCAGTTAGTGCAATAAATGACATTAATAAATTGAAGAAGACAATAACATGATCATCTTGATTGATGCAGAAAAGGCATTTGACAAAATACAGCTTACTTTCTTGATAAAAAACAACACCCTAAAGTATAGGAATCAAAGGAATATTTCTCAACATGGTAAAGTGCATATATGAAAAACGCACAGCTAACAGTATACTCAAAGGTGAAATACAGAAAGTTTTCCCTCTGAGATCAGGAAGAAGACAAGGATGCCCACAGTCACCACTGTTATTCAATATTGTGCTAGAATTTCTAGCTAGAGCTATTAGGCAAGAAATAAATACAATAAAAGGCACCCAAATAGGAAACAAAGGACTAAACTTTCACTATTCACTGGTGCTATAATCCTATACGTAAAAAATCCACAATAGTCCACAAGAAAGCTACTGGAACTAATAGACGAGTTAAGCAAATTGGTGGAAGATTAATATGCAATAATCTGTAGGATTTCTGTATATCACTACATCTACATTACATCTAAATCTGAGGGGAAAGTCAGAAAAAATTCTGTTTATAATTGTGCCTAAAAGAATTAAATATTTAGGAAAAAAACTTATCCAAGGACAAAAATGATCTGTATTCAGAAATCTACAAATATCTGCAAAAGAGACCATTGAAAACCTAAATAAATGGAAGAATATTCCATATTTATGTACTGAAAGACTAAATATTTTTAAGATGTTAATTCTACCAAAACTGATTTTCAGATTTAATGCAAATCCGATAAAAATCCCTAAAGCTGAAGTACAAAGGACTTCGGAGACGATTTAACCAGACCCAGGAGAGCCAGTTAGTTTTTATGAACCTTTACTTTAATGGCCGAGCACTCAGACCTGAACACAGGTGTGAGGCCCTGAGAAACCAAAGTACAAGGCTTTTATAGTATTTTGGATAGTTTAGGAGTTTGAAAGAAAGAAATGTTCAGTTATTGGCTCACACTGTTCTATAACTTCTAATTTGGTTTGGCACAGCAAGTAAGCACACTTGGTAGAGAAGCAGATTTTTACAGTTAGCTGGTTTTAGCTCTTAGCAGGGTGGAATAACCTGCTTTTCTGGCTTTTTGCAGGTGGGCACCTTCAGGTGAAGCGCCGACCCATTGTTCTGTGGTTAATATGTACAGCATAAAATTTTCCACTGTAGACCTTGAAGTTATCCATTACAAGCAGTTTTTTGCAGAAATGTAAACACCAGTTATCAAATTTATTTGAAAGGGTAAGGGGCACCAAATAGACATACAATGTCTTTAAAAAGAAGAATGACTTAGAGGACTCTCACTTCCTAACTTTAACATATATTACCTAGCTACAATGGTAAAGACAGCATGGTACTTGTGTAAAGATAGGCTTATTGACCAATAGGATTGAACTGAGAATTGAGAAATACACTCTCACAGCTACAGTCAAGTGATTATTTTATTTATAATTTTTTACTTTTAAAGAAGCTTTAAATAAAATAAATGTTACATAAAAAGTATAGAGTATTATCATATTCTCCATCCCTCTCCCTCCCACACTTTCCTACCTTAAGAACATCTTTCATTAGTGTGGTACATTTGTTACAATTGACAAACACATATTGAAGCATTGCTAGTAACCATGGACATAGTTTACATTATAGTTTACACACTGACCTGCACAAGTTTATAGGTAATGACAGAATGTAAAATGCCCTGTATCTGTCATTGCAGTGG
This sequence comes from Tolypeutes matacus, assembly GCA_026826555.1. Classification (NCBI taxonomy): domain Eukaryota; kingdom Metazoa; phylum Chordata; class Mammalia; order Cingulata; family Chlamyphoridae; genus Tolypeutes; species Tolypeutes matacus. The sequence continues at coordinate 226,670 of JAKSZT010054112.1, read as the reverse complement.
CATGCAGTAGAAATCCATTGTCCTGAAAATGCTCCCATGTTAAATCTATTCTTCCCTCTGTCTCCTAACCTCTGGTGGACATTGCCTTTATATCAACCATCCCCAAATCCTCAAGATTGGGGAATGAATAATGAACTAAAGTAGATTTCTGAAAGATGGCATCCATTTAGGAGGGCACTCACTGACTTGCTCTCTGAAGATGGCTGACTGGGGAGAGAGTCCTGCCCAGGGGTTTCTGTGCTGGGAGCGCATGGAGCAAGAGCTTTGGGGACATCACTCTGGAGGGAGCTGGGTGGCGCAGATTACTTGGGAAGGATTCATGAGTTTTTTCCCTGCCTGTGGTGGTAAATACAAATGGCTGAGATTCACCCTCAGGGGAAAAGGCTGGTTTGAGCCACGACTCCTGCCAGCAACCCTGTGAGAGGGAGCATTCTACGAGAGTGGGAGGATCCTGGTGGAGGGACCAGAGGGCTTTCCCTTTTGTGGATTTGCTGCCTGGAACCCCTTGCAGCTTTGGGGAATAAAATAGCTGGCTTGAAGCAAGACCAGGCTGAGGGTACTGGCAAATCTGCTGAGGAAGGTTGATTTACCTAGCTGCCAGGGATATGCCCCAACCCCCGCTGAACCCTGTGAGAGGGGGCATTTTTCAAGAGTGGGAGGATTCTGACAGAAGGTGGAGAGGAGTTTCCTTTCAATGGATTTGGCTGCCTGGACACCCTCATAGCTTTGGGGAGCAGATAAGCTGGCTCGAAGCAGCGCCAGTCTGAGGGGAGATGCGAATCTGTTGAGAAAGCCTGATTTACCCAACAACCCCATGATACTCAGGTAGAGTCAGCCAATTTTATCATTCTGCACTGACTAACATCAGAGCTTCAGCTCCCCTGGGGAGGCCAGGAAATGATAAGTGTTTGATTAGTTTCCACAAGCCTAGTTAGAGTCCCCTCAGTGAAGGGGGAGTCTAGAAGAGGACATATTTTGGGTCCCTTATTTCACCAAAAAAAAAAATAAAGAAAGAAAGAAAAGAAAACACTTTAAAAATGAAAAATAGAAATTTTCTTTTCTAATTTATTTTAATAGCTCAAATCTGCCTCAAAACCTGCATATAGAACCTTGCAGGGCAATTGATAGATGAACACAAGCAGACTGAGATGTTCCACAAGGGCCCAAGAAGTAACACTGTTCTTCATTAGGTTTGTTTGACTGCTTGCTTGTGTGGTTGTTTGGTTTTTCTTTATTTGTTGTCTCTTGCTTTTCATTCCTCTTTCCTCCCACCCTTCTTTTTCTTTCTTTCTTACTTTTTTTTTATTTTTATTTTTTATTTCAAATTAGGTGCTACTAGCTTGCCTCTTCTTTGCTGTGCTTCTTCCATGATTTCCCATTCTCTGTCTATTTTGATTTTATCTCCCAACGCTATCTCTTTTACTTCCTTCATCTTTCTGCCTTCTGCTTTTTGTTATGGTTCTTACATACCACATTTTTTCATTAGCCCACAACTTCAAGGGCATCAATTTCTATTCTATCTATTCTGTTTATTAAATTTTCTTTTCAGCCTTTTCTTTATCTTTCTCTCTCTCCTTAACATTCTAGCCTTCTAAATCATTACTTATATTTTCCTCTATTTGGTTTCCCAGTCCATTGAAGGTACTCCATTTTTTCCCCTATTAGTCTACACTGCCTACATGAGTTAAATATTCATTTTACTAAGTCTTATACAGTTCCTCTTCTAACTTTTTACAATATTACTATTATCTTTCTTCCTTTCTCAAATCTTTTGATTCCTCCAACCCTAATCTTTTGCCATCAAGGGAATGTAGAAAGGAGCAAGAAAATAAAATAAGAAGAAAAAGCATCAAAGAGAAAATTTACACACACACAGAACCATCAGCTTAATAAAACTCTAGAGCAGAGAGAGAAGCTAATCAACTGAATAAACCCATCAAGATAAAATTATGACTAGAGGGCAACAAAAAACTACAAACCACATTGAGAAACAGGAAGACATGGACCAGTCCAATGAATGAGCTAAAAACCAGGAAGAGATGCATAACATCGAACAACTAATCAAAGATTTCCAAACAAATATCATGGACCAACTTAATGAAGTGAAAGAAGAGATAAAGGATATTAAGAAAACAGTGGGAGAACATACGGAAGAAATTTTAAACATACAAAAAAGATAATGGATATGATGGTGATCAATGGCACAATGCAAGAAATCAAAAAGATGCTGAAATAAAAAAGATTTGAACAGGCAGAAGAAAGAATTAGTGATGTGGAAGACAGTACATCTGAAATCAAACAGATGGTAGAACAGATAGATAAAAAGATAGAAAAAATCCAGCAGGGACTCAGGGATTTAAAAGACAACACAAAACACTCAAACATACACATTATTGGCATCCCACAAGGAGAAGAAAAGGGAAAGGAAAAGAAGGAGTGGTGAAGGAAATAATGGCTGAAACTTCCCAACCATATTGAGAGACTTGGATGTACAAGTCCAGGAAGCACAGTGCACTCCAAACAGTATAATTCTGAAGAGGCCAACTCCAAGACATATAGTTGTCAAAATGTCCAATGCTCAACAAAGAGAAAATACTCAAGGCACCAAGAGAAAAGAGAACCATCACATACAAGGGAAGCACAATAAGATTAAGTGCTGTTTTCTCATCTGAAACCATGGACGAAAGACAGTGGTATGACATAGACAAAGTACTAAAAGAAAAAAATTCCAGCCATGAATTCTCTATCCAGCAAAAATGACATTCAAAATTAAAGGAGAGTTCAAAATAATCACAGATAAACAGAAATTAAGAGAGCATGCCCATAAGAAACCTGCACTTCAAGAAATACTAAAGGAAGTTCTACAAGTTGAAAGGAAAAAACAAGGGAGAGAGAGTTGGAGGAGAGTTTAAAAACAACTAAAAAGAAAAAAAAAAGAAACAAAAACAATATATGACATATTTAACCCCAAGAAAATATGGCTGAGGTAAGAAATTCATTGAGAGTAATAATACTGAATGTTAATGGATTAAATTCACCACTCAAGAGACACAGATTGGAAGAATGGATAAGGAAATATGATCCATCTATATGCTTTATACAAGAAACCCACATTTGACCCAGGGATTCAAGGAGGCTGATAGTGAATGGCTGGAAAACAATTTTACAAGCAAACAATAGCCAAACAAGAGCAGGAGTAGCTATTCTAATATCAGACAAAATAGACTTTTTCTATGCAAAATAGACTTTTGCATAGACTAAATGCAAAACTATTGTAAGAGACAAGGATAAACACTATATATTATTAAAAGAGGTAATCTCTCAAGAAAAGCTAACAATCATAAACATTTATGCACCTAATAAGGGTGCCTGAATATACATGAGGCAAACTCTGGAAAAAGTAAGTGGAGAAATAAGTGCCTCTACAATTATAGTGGGGGACTTCAATACACCATCATCACCATTAGACAGAACTCACAGACAGAGAATCAATAAAGAAACAAGGACCCTAAACAATACATTAGAGGAGCTGGACCTAATAGACTTATACAGAACACTACACCCAAATACAGCAGGATTTGCATTCTTCTCGAGTGCACATGGATCATCCTCCAAGATAGACCACATTCTAGGCCACAGAAGAACTCTCAATGAATTCAGAAAGATTGAGATTATACAAAGTAATTTCTCTGATCACAATGGAATGAAATTGGAAACCAATAAAGGCTGGAGAAACAGATTAGGCACAAAGATATGGAATTTAGACATCACACAAATAGACAATCAGTGGGCCAAGTAGGATATCTCAAAAGAGATCAGAAACTATCTTGAAACTAATGAAAACAACAACACAACATATCAAAACCAATGGGATGCAGCCAAAGCTGTCCTGAGAGGGAAGTTTATAGCCATAAATACATATATTAAAAAGAAGAAAAAGCTAAAATTGAATATCTAACTGCACACTTGGATGAATTGGAAAAAGAACAACAAACTAAACTTAAAGGAAGTAGAAAGAAGAAAATAACAAAGATTAGAGCATAACTAAATGAAATGGAGAATAAGAAAGGACTGGGAAAAATAACTCAAACCAAAACCTGGTTCTTCGAGAAGATCAATAAATTTGACAAACCCTTAAGCAGACTAATAAAGAAGAAGTGAGAACAGATGCAAATACACAAAATAAAGAATGAGCAAGGGGATATCACTGCTGACCCCATGGAAATAAAGAGTATCATAAGAAGATACATTAAAAATTATATTCCAAAAAGAACAATAATTTAAAGGAAATGGACAAGTTTCTAGAAACTCACAAATAGCCTACATTGATGAAAGAAGAAATTGATGAACTCAAGAGTCCAATTGCAAGTAAAGAGAAAGATTCATTCATCAAAAACCTCCCAACAAAGAAGAGCCCAGGACCAGATGGCTTCACAGCTGAATTCTACCAAAGATTCTGGAAAGAGATAACACCAATCCTGTTTAAGCTCTTCCAAAAAATAGAAGTAGAATGAATATTGCCTAACTCATTCTATGATGCCAACATTACCGTAATGTCAAAACCAAACAAAGATCCCACAAGAAAGGAAAATTACAGACCAGTTTCTCTGATGAACCCAGATGCTAAAATCCTCAACAAAATACTTGCCAATTGCTTTGAAGAACATATCAAAATGATTATACACCATGACCACGTGGGATTCATCCCGGATATGCAAGGATGGCTCAATATAAGAAAATCAATCAATGTAATAAACCACATAAACAGATTGAAAGAAAAAAAATCACATGATCATCTGTATAGATGCAGAAAAAGCATTCACCAAAATACAGCTCACTTTCTTGATAAAAACACTACAAAAGATAGGAATAGAAGGAAACTTTCTGAATATGATAAAGGGTATATATAAAAACCCCAAAGCTAACATTATCTTCAATGTTGAAATCCTAAAAACCTTCCCTCTGAGATTGGGAAAAAGACAAGGATGCCCACCATCACCACTCCTATTTAATATTGTCTTAGAAGTACTTACTTGAGCACTGAGGCCAGAAAAAGATATAAAAGGCATCCAAATTGGAAAAGAAGAAGTAAAAATTCCATGATTTGCATATGACATGATCCTATACATAGAAAGCCCTGAGAAATCTACAACAAAGCTTCTAGAACTTATAAAGGATTTCAGTAATGTTGCAAGCTATAAGAAAAACGCTCAGAAATCAGTAGCATTTCTGTACACCAATAATGAGCAATTTGAGGAACAAATTAAGAAAAAAATACCATTTACAATAGTAACTAAAAGAATCAAATACCTAGGAATAAATTTAACTAAAGATATAAAGGACTTATATACAGAAAACTACACAACACTATTAAAGGAAATCAAAAGGACTTAAATAAATAGAAGAATATTCCCTGTTCCTGGTTAGGAAGACTAAACATCATCAAGATGTTGATCCTACCCAAACTAATCTAAAGATTTAATGCAATTCCAATAAATATCAACACTGTATTTTTTAAGGAACTGGAAAAACTAACTACAAAATATATTTGGAAAGGTAAGAGGCACCGAATTGCAAAAGACATATTGAAAAAGAAAAATGAAGTTGGAGGTATCACATTAATTGACTTTAAAACATACTACAAAGCTACAGTGATCAAAACTGCATGGTATTGGCACACGGATAGACATGCTGACCAATGGAACTGAAATGAGAGTTCTGATATAGATCCTTGCATATACAGTCATCTGATATTTGGCAAGGCCACCAAGCCCACTCAGTTGAGAGAGAATGGCCTCTTTAATAAGTGGTGCTTGGAGAACTTGATATCCATATCCAAAAAATGAGAGAGGAATATCAACTCACACCTTATACAAAAATCAACTCAAGATGGATCAAAGATCTAAATATAAGAGCCAAAACCATAAAGACCTTGGAAGATAATGTAGGGAAGCATCTAGAGGACCTTGTAATAGGAAATGGTTTCACGAACTTCACACCCAAAGCAAGAGCAGCAAAAGAAAACATAGATAAATGGGATCTCCTCAAAATTAAAAAAACTTCTGCACCTCAAAGGACGTTATCAAAAAATAAAAAGGCAGCCTACCAAATGGGAGAAAATATATGGCAAGATATATCTGAAAGGAGCCTAATATGCTGCATATATAAAGAATCCTACATCTTGAAAATAAAAAGATAATCAACCCATTTAAAAAATGGGCAAGTGACTTGAAAAGGCACTTCTCCAAGGAAGAAGTACAAATGGCTAAAAAACACATGAAAAACTGCAAGACATCTCTAGCTATTACGGAAATGTGAATCAAAACTACATTGAGATACCATCTTATACCCATCAGATTGGCAGCTATTTAAAAAACAGAAGAGTATAAGTGTTGGAGAGGATGTGGAGGAATAGGAATCTTCTTCCACTGCTGGTGGGATTGTGGAATGGTCCAGTCACTGTCAAGGACAGTTTGGCGGTTCCTCAGAAAACTAACAATAGATTTTCCATATGATCCAGTGATTCCACTGCTGGGTATGTACCCAGAAGAACTGAAAACAAAGACATGAAGAGATATATGCACCCCAATATTCATCACGCATTGTTTAAAACTGCCAAAAGTTCGAATCAGCCCCAGTACCCATCAACAGAAGAATGGATAAACAAAATGTGGTACATACATACAATGGAATATTACTCAGCTGTAAGAAGGAATAAAGTGCTAACACACGGAATAACATAGATGAATCTTGAGGACCGTATTTTGAGTGAAGCAAGCCAGACATTGAAGGATGAACAGTATATGACCTCACAGATTTGAATTGAGGAAAGTGAGCCGTCCCTGAGAATCATTGTCTGAAAGGTAGGTTAGCAAGGGAGAGAAAGAGAAGAGAATGTTGTGAGTCATCACCCATATGGACATAATCTATGGTAAAGTGGTAGAGTATAGTTGCATATTGAAGGATAGAACAGATGGGTAGTGATATTACTGGGTTTGGTGATGCAGGGTTGACAGGTGTGTAGATTAGGAAAGGCATGTTAGAATACACAGGATACTGGGTGGAGAGATGGGACAGGGACTAGGTGAACATGGAATTTGTGGGTATGAGGTTGAAAGTGCAGGAGTGGAAATGCATTTATGACAATATGACAATGTAGAGTCACTGGTGTAGGTTGTAGGTTGGGGGGGCATTAAAGGTGGGGTGCATCTGGAGTAGGCTTCTGGGGAGTGTGTGAGTATTCATCCTATCATAATGTGTTGTGTCGGGGAGTGGAAACCCACACAGTGAGTGGAAAGGATTGGGTATCTTTGGTAGGACCAATTCACCCAGAAACAGACAGGTGGGTGTCTCTTAGGAGCAAAGGTGTATCCTAACTGGGGAGGATAATCAGCATGTCAAGACCTCTTGTTACATGTAGCTATGAATCTTGTTATTCAATGAGTCAAGACAGGGCGGTGTCATGTGCCCCATGGGGATGGAGAGGAAGGAATAGAAAAGATCAAATGGACTATTTAATGGTCAGGGGAAATGTTTTTCATTACCTTATAGTAAGGGACACAGGACATGGTAAATATCATAAAAAATTATTAAACTGTACTGTCTAAACTGTAAATTATACTGTAAATCATTGACAATGTTTAGTAGTTATTTTTCACTATCTGTATAATAGTTAAAATAATGCTACCACCCACATACAAAAATGTTTTAATATGACATGATGAAAGGTGGAAGAGCCTGGGTATATGAGAGTCTCTAGTATTCTGTATGTGACTTTGCTGTGACCTAAAACTTCTTTGAAAATTAAATGAAAATTTGGGAGACACTGGGGAGTGCGGGGGGAAGGTGCCACAGTACAGACTGGACACCCGATAATGCAGTGATAAAAGGGGAAAATTTTTTTTTTATTTCTTTGTTTTTTCCCATTTTTTTAAATGTCCCAATCCTTTAATTATATTTTATTTTTACTTTTTTTCCATGAGTTTCCATGTATTTTATCTCTTGCATTTAAGTTTATCATTATTATTTCAATTTCCTATTAATTGTATTTGGTTAGTATATGGGCTTCATCTTCAAGGAAGGTTTAGATCAGAGAAGGGTTACAACAGGGGCTGCAGAGGATCATTGGTAGGGGGTGTCTGGGATGGGAGGAAGTTCATCTGAATATACATGAAAGATATATAAAATTGTCCAAATGTCAAGGGGTGGGGCATGGTCACAGTGGGTAGACAATGACTCAACAAATGAGGGAATACTGAATTCCCAGCCTGGAGAACTCTGCCACATTTTCCAATGGAGCAGCAACAGTCCCCTGAGTGCAGGGGCAGTGTCTGGCAAAGGAGGATGGTCCACTAATGGGTTCTTGTTATTGATGACTAGCCTTACGAGACTTTGCTCTCATAAATGAACTTAGCCTACTGTTATGGGGTGCCTAAGGGTGGCCACCTGAGAGCCTCCTTGTTGCTCAAATGTGGCCTCTCTCTAATCCAAACTCAGCATATGAATGTATTACCTTCCCCCAAGAGTGGGACATGACTCCTGGGGATGAGCCTGCCTGGCAACGTGGGATTAACACCAAGTGCCAACTGGCAATACGACTGGAAAAAGACCTTGAATAAAAGGAGGAAAAGGTAAAGACAAATGAGTTCATGTGGCTAAGAAACTTCAAAGAGAGTCAGGAGGTCATCTCAGAGGTAACATTTATGCACACCTGAGTAGGATCTCATAGAACACCAAAGTGGATATCATCCCACACAGAGGGGCTCCTGAGGGCTCTGGAGACACCCAGGTCCTAGATAAGGGGAGATAGCTCCAGACATTGATGTCTTATCAGTGGGCTATACTTTGGAATCTGTGCTCCTGAGAATGATAGAGTTGGACTCAAATAAGTCCTCCCTGCACATGGTCCATCAGTCCCTTCTATTCAAACCTATATGTGATCCTGGAGTTTGTAGATATATTTCCAGAGACTGAAGACTTTGGCCTGCCCATGTGCCAGCTGTGCCTGGAATCTCAGTGGAGCTGCATCTCCTAATCTACAGCTCAATGGACTTGCCCAAGCCACCTGGTGGGGAGATGATGATGGACAACGGCCATCCCAGGGAATGGAGAGATTCTGCAGCTGCAGGCAGGATAATCCCATTCATCGTATCCATGGGATATAAGCCGCTTCTCACTTGGAGGTGGAGTGGAAATCACCATCCCAAACTCCTCAGGTTTGGGGGAAGAGCTGTGGACTAGATTGGACTCACTGGTATTCTGTTGTAGATATATTGTGTTTCAAGTAATAGAAGAACTTACAACAGTGAGGTGGAGCCAGTGGCCACTGGACACTTTCTGGGCAGGGAAGGGAAAAGCCATTGTAATACAAGGGCTTTTTCAGGACTTGGGAATTATCCTGAATGACATTACTATGACAGATATAGGCCATTTTACATCAGCATATAACATACAGAACTGTATGGGAATGACTGTGGTCTAAAATGTGAACTATGATCCATGCTTAATGGTAAAGCCCCAGGATGTGTATAGCCATTGCAGGTCATGGGCCACACTAATGAAAGTTGTTTTGGTGGGATGTTATGGGAGGTGTGGAAGGTGGGGAACATAGGAATCCCTGTAATTTTTGTGTAATGTTTATGTAATCTAAGCATCTTTTAAAATATATGAAAAATTAAAAATAAGTTAAAAAATGTAGACTTTTTTTTCTATTAGAGATGTATTATTAGTCTAGCAATGGAAGAACTTTTATCATTGATTTAAAGTGATTTTTGACAAGGCTGTCAATCCCACCCAGTTTGGTCAGAACTGTCTATTCAAGAAATGGTGCTGGATGTACTGAATATCCATAGTTCATAGAAAGAATGAGGACACCTATCTCACATCTTATATAAAAATTAATTCAAAATGTATCAAGCCCCTAAGTATAAAAACTAGAACCATAAAACTCCTGGAAGAAAATGTAGGGAAATATCTTCCAAATGATTGATAGGTGGTGGAATCTTTAACCTTACACTCAAACCATGAGGTATGAAAGAAAAAAATACATAAATGGGACCTCCTCAAAATTAAACATTTTCTGCTTCAAATACAATAGTTAAAAGGCAGCCTACTCAATAGGAAAATTTCTTGGAAACCACATATCTGACAAGGGTTTGATATCCATGTTTTATAAACAGATCATACAACTAAAAAAAAAAAAGTTTTAAAGCTAAAAAAAAAAAAAAAAGATCATGCAACTCAATGACAAAATGACAAGGAACCCAATGAAAAAATGGGCAAAAGACTTAAGAGATACTTTTCTAAGAAGAAATATAAATGACCAAAAAGCACATGAAAGTATGCTCACTGCCTACTAGGAAAATGCAGATCAAAACTACAGTGAAATATCATTTCACACCTTACAAAATAGCAATTATAAAACAAAACAAAACAAAAAGCTACAAGTTATGGAGAAGGTGAGGACAAACAGGAACATTCCTTCAGTGTTACTTCGAATGTAAAATCGTGCAGGCTCTGTGGAAATGAGTTTGGCACTTCCTCAGGAAGCTAAATATAGATGTGCCATTTTAACGAGCAATAGAAGAAGTGAAAGCAAGTACTCTAATAAATATTTGTATACCAATGTTCATAGTGAAATTACTCACAATTGCAAAAACATTGAAACAACCTAAGTAACCACCAACTGATGAATGAATAAAATGTGGTGCATACATATTGTGGAATTCTATTCATCTGTAAGAAGAAATGATAGTGGAATATATATGAAAACATGGATGTATCTTGAGGACATTATGTTGAACATTATGTTGAGTGAAATAAGCCAGATCCAAAAGGATAAATATTTTATTGTCTCACTAACATGAACTAAGTATGATGAGGACACTTATGGAGTTAAAGCCTAGAGTATAGGCTACTAAGTGACAGAATGTGTGTTGAGAAGAGGAAGGTGATACTTTATGTATGTAGAATGTTTAATAAGGTGGACTGTCAGTGTGGAGAAATGGATGGAGTTGATGGTATCATGCTATAATGAGTATAAGAGGATAGCCTATGGATGTTAATGTCAATTTAAAGAAAGCTAAAGGATGATCTAAGGACTGGATAACATTTCGGTAGTGGGCAATGATAATGGATCATAGTACAAGCACAAGAATGTTCCTCTACTATAAAGTATTAAGAATATGGAAATACATAGAAAAATATAACTAATGTAACATATAGACTACAGTTAACAATAATATTGTAATATTTTTACAGCAATGATAAAGAAGCTACTATATCAATACCTTCTTTACTGGGGTGGTATAAGTGGATATGGGATTTTTCCTTTTGGAGTAATGGAAATGTTCTGAAATGGATTGAGCTGATGACAGCACAACTCTGGGGTGAACCTGAAAGCCACTGAGGGTACACTTTGGATGGATTGTATAATGCAGGGTACCAAATAACACAGTGAACCCCATGGTGGATGATGGACTGTGGTTAATGTACAAATCTGAGAGTATTTTCTCATCAACCAAAATTATATGATACTAATACATAGAGTTAAGAATAGGATGATTTGTTGGAAAACCATAGCTACTATAATCTATTTTCTGTAGTTAGCAGTAATGTTATAATGATGTTCTTTCATCAGTTGTAACAAATGTGTCACAACAATGTAGGGTGCTGGAAGTCGGGCAATGTATGGGAATCCTGTATCTTATGCATGATTGCTTTTTAAGCTCACAGCTTTTCAAATTCAAATAAACAACGAAACCAGAGGCAATACATTATTTGAAATTACTTTCATTTCATGGGTATTTCCTCTGATTCTAACTCATCAATTTTCTTCAGAGAGAAAGGTTCTTGTGTCTGCATTACTTAAGTTTCCATCTCTTTAAAAACTTGTAGACTAAGGGTTTGCCGTAGAAAATCACTCAACCTTGAAGCTTCAAATTCATTACCGTTACAACATTTATAATGGAGCTTGTTGTAACAAATGAAAAGATCTAGTCAAAAATTAATCAATGCTCTTGGCAGACAGTGACAATCCAAAAAGGTCAGTTAGCATAATTATTATAAAATCAAAATTGGTTCTCCACCTGGGTAATGAATGCACCAGCAGTTGTTGCTGTACCAGATCCCTGTGAATTGGGCATTAGTAAGTGAAATCCAAGAAAAAAATGGAAAATCCATACACCCATTTTTCTTAGGAGAGTTCTATATCTGCGTGTTACTTAAAACATACATTTCTCATCAATTTGGATTCATGGAACACCATTATATTCAACTAACAATATATATTTCTTGTATACCCCATATCTAATTTTACTTTTTAAAAATAAATCAATTTCATTTACATATATTAATAAAGCATACAATTCATGCAAATCGCACAATCAATGATATTTGGTATAATTGCATAGATGTGCATTCATCACTTCAATCATTATTAGAGCATTTTCATTATTTCAATAATAATAATAAGCAAAAACTAAACAAGAAAATTCTTCACCTCCCAATCTCTTTATACATCCACTGCTGTACATAGCTATTTCTGGCTATTCATTTTTTTAATTTAATTAATTAATTAATTAATTTATTTATTTATTCATTAATATTTTAAAAGATACTTAGATTAAATAAATGTTACACAAAAATTACAGGGATTCCCATGTTCCCCACTCCCACACCTCCCATAACATCCCACATAAACATCTTTCATTAGTGTGGCACATCACCTGCAATGGATATACACATCTTGGGGCTTTGCCACTAAGCATGGACAGTAGTTCACACTGTATACCACACTATCTCCCACACAGTTCTGCATATTTTATGCTGATGTAAAATGGCCTATATCTGTCATTGTAATTTCACTCAGCATTATTCCAAGCCTGAAAAAACCCCTGTATTATAACTGCTCTTCCCTTCCCTGTCCCCAAAGTGTCCAGTAGCCACTCGCTGGACCTCACTGTTGTAATGTCTTCCATTGCATGAATCACAATATGTCTACAACAGAATACTCCACTCTAGTCCATCTCTTCCCCCAATCCTGAGAAGTTTGGGATGCTGATGTCCACTCCACCTCCAAGTAAGAGGGGGCTTATATCCCATGGATAAGATGGATGGGATAATCCTGCCTACAGCTGCAGAATTTCTCCATTCCCTGGGATGGCCATTGTCCATCATCATCTCCTCACCAGGTGGCTTGGGTGAGTCCACTGAGCTGTAGAGTAGGAATTGCAGCTCCACCAGATTCCAGGCACAGCTGGCACATGGGCAGGCCAAATTCTTCAGTCTCTGGAAGTACACCTACAAACTCCAACATCACATATAGGTTTGAATAGAAGGGACTGATGGACCATGTGCAGGGAGGACTTATTTGAGTCTAACTCTGTCACTCTCAGGAGCACAGATTCCAAAGTACAGCCCACTGAAAAGGCATCAATCTCTGGAGCTGTCCCCTCCCCCCCTTATATAGGACCTGAGTGTCTCCAGAGCCCTCAGGGGCTTATAATGAAGATAGTGTGTTCACAGTGATTACCACCTGGTTTAATCAGCATGGAAATTTCAGTAAATACTACAGCATTAAAGTAAATAAATAAAGCATGCCACTGTGATTCCTAGATAATATCAGAATAATAACTTTCTAATATAGGTAAAGTGGTCTAGATGTAATTTGAATGAAAATATTTTATATTCATGAGATGAGGAAAATTCACTTTTTAAAAATATATACTTCAGGGGAAATCTAGCAATAAGTAGTTATGTTTGTGAAAATTCTTAATTTCATTTACAAAGTAGGTACTAAGAACTGAAATACTCTATTAAATAGTAATGTATTTTGAAATCAGATATTAACTACTTAGTAGTGATAAAAGCAAAATATTGGATATCAGACTATGTAACAATTCTGCTCTTTCCAGAAATGTTTGGAGAATAGCACTCATAACAAGTTATTATACTTTAATTTTGTATTTATATCGTTATTTCATACAAATAGGGCAGTAGTACTTAAGTAAAAAATGTCTTATCTAAGAATACTTAATTTTATGAAAATAAATTTTATGCAGTTGATATACTTTCCCAAATGGAGGAGAAAAATAATTGCAATTATATATAAGAAATATAAAATTATTCAATGTAGATGTAATGAAGTGGTGTAATGAAAATAAAGAATGAAATATTTTGAGAAATAAAGTATCCAATTGGTCTTAAATATTTGTTTTCTATATATTCTGTTATATATTTGAATGTTTATGCTAAAATATTTAATCAAAAGCAGTTTTACTTATGTCTTAGGTATCACTTTTTATACAGTTCATCCTATGGTGACAATAATCAGCTTTGCACTTAAATTCAGCTAAATACTGATTTCAACATGAAGCACATCCATAAATAGTTGTAAACAATTATACAAGATTTAACCTTTTGAAGTTTTAACATATTACCATAATGTAAATTTTCTTTTAAATGATTAAAAATTTTAATTTTTCTGCCTCATATTAATTTTTATTTTTTTCTCCCTTCCTCAGATCCTCAGTTCCATTAATTTGTATTTTTGAACATGAATACATTCTGCTATTATACTTCCACTACCTACAATAAGAATTGGCAGTAATATTATTTAGACAAATAAGTTGAATAAAAATGAATCAAACCATGTTTTTAAAAAAACTATTGAGAAAATGTTTAGAATTAACATTTTTGCCTACTTTGAATAATGAAATTAAAAATATGTTAGTAAAATATTACATTTTATCTCAAAGTTTTCTTCATTCAACTTTATTTGATTACAATTACATATGATTATGCTGATATCTGATTTAATGTTTTTGATTTATTAAAATATTTTATATTTTTGTCTCTTTTCATAATGTATTTTAAGGAATTTTGCATTAATTAAAGGTGTTAGTACAGTCCCAATATATTTTTAGAATTGTAAATGAAAAAAACAAACAAAACAAGACAGATTTATCAATATACAAGAAGTCTATGTAAAGCAATTATTGCAATTTGAACAGAAAAGACTATATATTGCAATAACAGATACAGGCCATTGTATATTTTGTCATAACTTATAAAATTGTGTGAGATAAAGTGTAAACTATAATGTAAACTGTAGTCCATGGTTAGTAGCCATGCTTCAATATAGGGTCATCAATTGTAACTAATGTACCACACTAATGAAGGATGCTGTTAATGTGGCAAAGTACGGGAAAGGGAGGGAGTGGGGCATATAGGATCCCTTATATTTTTTATGCAACATTTGTATAATCTAAAGCTTCATTAAAAATAAAAAATAATTATAAACTAAAAAAATTCATTGAAAAAAATGAAAAAGAAGATTAAAATGGAAAAGAAGATTAACAAGCAAATGAGAAGATTATAATTGGTCATACAGATTTGAAAAATAGAAAAAGAAATATGTGGGACTTGTATAAGGTGAAGCAGATTTGTGCTTTAACTAAAGCTTAAATCAAAATGAAAATACAAGATAAAATAGTTAATGAACTTGAATATAGACCTGAAAAATTACCCTGAACATTGCACAGAGGAGATGAAATTTCACACACTCATGCTCAGCTGCATACTTGCACACACACACAATAAAATACACAAATTAATGATTATGAATAATAATAAAGAAAAGGAGAAGAAAGAGGAGAGGTGTTTTTTATTGTCAATTACTGACATTTCATTAAAACTGTAAAATATTTGAATCCACGTATTCAGAAAAAACAACTTATTCCAAGCTGGATATATGAAAAGGAATCTATAAATGGTGTATAGGTATTTGGTTTACTCTTTAGCCCATCTTTTATCCTTCTCCAGCCTGCTTAGCTACCTGGAGTCTAAACATCTTGGGCTGCATCAAGGAGCTCAGTGTTCTTGAATTCTGGTTGGATTTTGGCCAAAAGCTGACCTTTCAGGAAATCAGACAGAAGGAATTAAGGTTGGTCAGAAGGGTTTATTCTCAGATGTATTTTTGTGGAGGTGGTATAATAAATAAATGTGGCATTGTTAAAAAAGGGTATTCAATTAATATAGATAATATCTATGACTCCTGTAAGACCTCTTTAAAATCTTCACATCCCTGATCAATGAAATTCAGCTCTTTACAAGCCCAGACAACACACATTACACTTGCATTAAACTTCTTCCTTTCACACCCTAGATTTGCCATGTGCGTGTGGAAAGTCTCTAATTTAAAGAAAGAGCCAAAGTACAATCATAATATTGACAGGATAAAGAAATCTAGAGGAAATAAGAATTGCAGATAATAGAAGGAAAAAACTAAAACCCCATAATAAAAGACCTCTTCAGAAAACATCATCCTTCCAATGAATGATGGCAAAAACATAACTCAAAAAACTAGTGGGAATTCTTAATATGTGAAAATTCTATATCAGAAATAAATTTGATCCATAGAAATGTTGGAAGAAATGTTGAAGCATATTCCTAAATTGTTTGCTATATATTAGAGAAATTGAAAATTGGAGAGAAAAGTTTGAAAAATAGTATTAATGAGGGAAATCAAATTATAAAATTTCAGAAAGAGGAAAGAAATAGGGTAGGGGGCAATTATAAAAATAAAATAGAATAAAATAATTCTTCAGATTTAAGGAAATGAATTTTAAGAAAAAGTCCAGAGGGAAAAAACACAACCATAAGTGGAAAAAACAACAAAAACAACAACAACAACAAAAAACAGTAGTTAAATTCTTACACCATGGTATATACTTGTAAAATTTCAAAGCACTATTAATAGAGAGACTCCTCTAATTTCATACAGTGACAAGGAGATAAAATAGTAGGGAAAACAGAACTAATGTTGAATTTTAGTGGGTTGAGCCTGTAGCATATGTAAGTGAACTGGGCTTTGGGATATGGAGAAATATTCAAATTCTTAGGAGAATCAGTTCCCTACCTAATGTCTTCACACAATCAAAGCATCCATCTATGATACAGTAGATATCTTGCCTATCTGGAATGTGTGTTTGCTTGTTGATTGTTCTGGCATTCCAAATTGTAATGTTACTATTCTGGTTTAAGTATTGTAGGTTTAAAACTAATTTCTCTCAAAAATTAAAACTCAAAAATAATCTGAACAAATAGTTAAACCCATGATCATATGGTAAGCATAACAAATAAATTAGGCATTGTTCAATAAAAATATATATATTTAGGTTTCAGAAAGTGTACCCCTCCCCCACTTGTTCCACATCCTCTTTTTTCCAAGCCCATCATCAACCACACAACCTCACAACAAGAGTAGTGTAATAGTTTTCTGTTCTCCATTTCAGCCAGCTTCACAGACAACATTTGTTAGAGTGGCCAAGTTCAAATATAAGTCAGACCTTATAAATCAGAGGCTATCCTCTCACTGACAGTACAAATTAAAACTACTACCATGAACAGTAGTGTGTATTGAGCAACCCTTTCCTCTCCCACTCATCACCTCCTTGTTTCTAACTTACCAGCTCCCCTGGGACCACACTGCTCTCTGCTGGGCACCTGAAACAGCCCTACCTCTGGGATGGGCTCCTTCTGGACCTCTGACAGTCACAATTTCCCCAGGTAAGGTTTCTCTTCTGCTCATCTCACACCTCTGCCTCCCTCCAATGCAAAACTTGTTGGTGAGAAGCAATGACATTTACACTTTAATCTGGAATTACTTGCTGCATTGATTTTACTGAAGCAGTGCTGTTGGAAGGCACTTGAGAGATTAAGACTGAATAACTGGAATATAGAATTAATTATATTTCTGTTTATAGATGTGCAACCCACTGACAGAATAAAAAGTATGATATACTGATCCACTAATTACTCAGGAAGATTTTATTATTGATTGATACCAATAAAGAAATTCAATGTAGGTAACAATAGCCTATTTCCCTTTGGAATCAAAAGTTTGATAATTTATCATTCTTGGGCAATGTTCAAGCCCAGAGGAGAGCAGCAAGTGATATAAATTGGTCAAACCCATCAGCTCCCTGTGACTGCCAACATAGATACTGATTAAGCCAGATTATGTGGGCATCATATGAACTTGTAGAGAAATCAACACATTCTATGAACTCTATTGAAATGAAACTTTGCCACCTTCTTCTGTCCTTGTGATAAGCTCTAATTTCACTTGCCCTGAACACCAGAAGACAGATGGAACCTTCCTGAACAAGGATTGGAGGCACACTAACAAATCATTATTTTTAGAAGATGTTAATTTTAGATTTAAAAGTAAACTCAGAAAAAAAATGGTTAAAAGTCCCGAGTTAAAAAAATAATGAAATATAGTAAAATATAAAGGATCATATTATACAATATGCTATTCAAGGTAATAATGCTACCTTTTACTTGGAATGAAATTAAATGAAAGAACTTAATGCATTTGTGATCTTCAATTTAGATATTCCAAAAGGATTATTTTTAATATTCTTGGCCTGAAAATAATATCTTGTCTCAGAAGTACATATATTGAATAAGGGGTATTTCAGTTAGCACAAGAAGCTTAAAGTATCTTCAGTGTTAAGTGAAATCACAATTAATAAAAGGTATATAAGAAGTAAGAAAAGAAGAAAATTTAAAATAATGATGTTGTGTTTATAAAAACATACTACATTATAAGCCCTATTATCTTATTGGCAGGTAATTGAGTCAGATAGAATTATCAAGAGCCACTTCTTGAAGTAAATTTTACTATTTCATTTTCTTCACAATAAAAGACAAAGACAAGTATGTATTAGTTAGTAATGTCTATGTATGGCCATGGACATTTTTTTTATTCAAACACCTAGAGACAGTGAGTGAATATTATGAAGAATTCATAATACCTTTTAACAAGAACATCAGCAGAGAGATGTTAAGTCAAATTTTATCATTAAAATATTGTTTAAATCATTCAGCCTAGGTTTACCTACTGGATTGGAACACATCCTAATTCTTATTTTTTTCTATTGAATACAACATATGAATACTTTTCTTCTAATAAAACAGAGGATATTAAACTTGAGTTATTTAATGATTATTTAATTTCACCACTACTCAGATCTGATGACCAACATTTACTCTGTGACCTTTCCACTATCCACCATTATGGGGAAGAATGAGCATAATATTTAAAAGGAGGAGCCAAAGGGGAGAATGTGGGGAGTCAAACTGTAAATTACATTCTTAAATATAAACTACATTACAGAAAAGTTAAAGAATCAAATCTGTACAAATAGAAGACACCAGCTTGTCACTACAAGAGGAATCACCAACTGCAGTATGTAGTTCCAGTTCTTTGCCATTCCTTCTCACCTGCCACAATATTTGCATTAATATTTTGGGACAGATAGAAGAACATGAGGATGTAGAAGTGGCATTGTGACCGGCATGAAAATTGTTATAAAATATTTGCAATACTTCACATGTGCAGTAGATAATACGTTGCATTTTAATAGTTGATGAGTTAATAGTAAGAAAAATGTTATAGGGAAAACATAATTATTTAACTTATTATATGTGAGGAATGCCTAGAAGATGAAATTTAAAGAGTAAATTACATGGTAAATAAGAGGCTAAAAATCTCAGGCCATATATTTAATACCTAAAATAACCAGGTTAGATGTCTTGTGGAACTTTAAGTATAAGACTATAAATGATAAATTACTTGGGAATGCTGAAGGAGAATAAAAGCCAGCCATTAGCTAAATTTCTTATAAAAATTTTGAAATTTTGAACAACTCTAAATTGAATATTCTCTAATGACAAATAGGCTAACGAGTTTACACAGTACATGAGGAAGGTAAATAATGAATAGATTCATTTTTTTTATGCTCAGAATTATGAACTTCTTAAATTATCAGAAGCTCTCTAGAAATTGTGGCTGTATTTGTCATGTGACAGGATGTAGGGACAACCAGCCTACGGCACAATTTACAAGTTGTTAGTTGGACAATTTCGATTTACCTAGAATGTTGGAAGAGTTTTGCAAAATTCAGAAGGAATTTTTCTGTCATTCAGCATCCATCACAGAATATATTTTGAACAATATTTTAATGACAGATAGATGTGAACTGAAATTATATTGGTTAAGTAAAACTAAATTAACCAGAGGATGATCAATGACCATTAAAGTGAAGAGGATCTAGATGGAAGGAATATTTTAGTAATGTGATTGTGACACATTGCCATACGGAGAGATGTGATTTTGTTGATGTTACATTTTTCTCTTTTTATGTATTGATTTTTTATCATATTATCCTTGCAGTAATGAAAAATAAAGCAAGTGTGAATGAATTTATTCTCATGGTATTTACTACCAATAACAATATGTACATTTTGCATTCAGTGCTCTTCTCATTCATTTACTTGTGGGCCCTGACAGGAAATGGCCTCATTATCATGATCACAACTTGAGACCAGTACGTCCACAGCCCCATGTACTTCTTCCTGAAGTACTGATCCTTCTTGGACCTCTGGCTTATATCAATAACTATCCCCAAATCGATTGTAAACTCCTTGACCCACAATAGTTCCCTCTCATTCCTTGGTTGTGTCCATCAAGCCTTTCTGGTGATTTTATTGGCAACTGCAGAGCTGTTCCTCCTCACAGCCATGTCCTTTGACTGCTATGCTGGCATCTGCCATCCTCTGCAACATGAAGTCATCATGAAAATGGGCACATGCATAAAGATGGTGGCTGTATCTTGATTGGGTGGGGGTCTGACTGCTGTACCTTCTTATCCTTCTGTGAATCCAATGTGATCCATCGGTTCTTCTGAGACATATCCCAGTTATTAGCTATTTCTTGTTCAGAAAATTTAATAAGAGAAATTGTGCCCACCCTTATTAGTGTTGTTTTGGATTGCTTCTGTTTTATTTTCATCACTGTTTCCTATGTCTACCTTTTCTCCACTCTCAAGAAGATTCCATCAACAGAAGGCCAGTCAAAAGCCTGCTCCACTTGCCTTCCACACCAGGGGGGTGTTGTATGATTTCTCTCTACTGGCTTCATTAGTTATCTAAAACAAACTTCAAGGTCCCCTTCTATTTCAGAACCTGTAATTTCTATCTTCTACACTATGGTATCCCCGACCCTGAATCCTATCCTGTATAGCCTAAGAAACAACCCCACGAAGTTGGCTGTGGGCATGTTTATAAAGGGAAAGCTCATCAAAAAGTAAAATGTAGAGACATCTAGGCACTATAGGCAGGCCAGACAATCTCAGGTTTTGGCACCCTATCAGTGGACCTTACCTTGGAATATACAATGACCTATCCCCATAGTGTATCAGAGTTAGACTCTTTTATTATTTTCCTACATATGACTCTTAGGGCCCTTTTATTTGAACATATAATTAGCACTATTAATATTAAATAGATGTCCCAGAGACTCATATCACCTGAATATTCATATGCCCGTTGAGCCCTGAATCTCAACAGAGTTGCAACACCTACTGTCCAGTTCATCATACTCACCCCGGACAACCAAGGAGAGGATGAGGATAGACAACACCTTTCTAAAACCAAAAAGTATCTACAACTGCAAGCAAGATAATTCCATCCATCTGTCCCATGAGATCTAAGTCCCATTTCAACCAGAAACAGAGTGCACATCACCATCCTAAAGTCCTCAAAATTGCAGAATGAACAAACATAAGGTGGGAATGTAAATATGGATCAAAGTAGACTTATTATTACTCTAGTAATGGAAGAACTTGTAATATTGATTTAAAGGCAGCTGTCACCAGAGGTTTTGAGGGGAAGGAGAGGAAGAATAAGTGTAACATAGGGCATTTTGGGGACATTGGAATAGTGTGCTTGAAATTGCAATGATGGATACAAGCCAGTATACATTTTGTCAAAACCTATAAAATTGTGCAGTGCAAAGTGTTAACCATAATATAAACTATAGACCATGTTTAGTAGCAGTGCTTCAACATGTGTTCATCAATCATAACAAATGCACCACACTAATGAAAGATGTTGTTAATGGGGAAAAGTGTGGGAACGGAACACACTTTTCCCCATTAACAACAGGAATATCCGAACCCCCTATATTTTTTATGTAACTTTTAAGTAATTTAAAACTTCTTTAAATATAAAATTAAGAAAAGTTTTTTTAAAAAGTAACAGATATCCCTCTTTTCTTTAAATGGCAGATATAATTTAAAAATACACATCTATCATTTATTCAATTTTCCTCCAAAAGTTTAAATGAAAAAAAAAGGAGCAATACATAATTAGGTCTTTATATTCAGCACAAAGCATACAAAATTTCTTTTATTATTAAACCTCTGGAATTCCTATATTAAGGAAACTTTTCCTATCCTATTTCTTGAGTTGCACTCACAAGCTGGTGTCAAGCTATTTTTGTATAATGTAAAGAAACATGTTTGCTTAGACAGCACTACAGCACATTACAAAGTTTTACCAAAAACAAAATAAAACAAAACAAAGCTAATAAACAAAAAACTACCCCATACTTCTATTCTCCTATTATTTCACCAATTCAAATTACCAAATCCTTGTAAATCTTGTGACACATTTTTATTTATTCCCTGTATTAAATGCCTTATTTATAGATCACTGTAGTGTAAAAGTTGCTTTAAAATTAAATGTGGAGATTTTGCTCAGCTCATTCTACTTATGGCACAATTACTTATGGCACTCTTTCATATATTTTTCATTTAGGGATTTTTTGAATTGAGAAATGGAATATAACTGTTAAATGATTTTTGCCAGAGAAAGTTATCAGAACCTAAGGGAATAGATGAACTATGATTAAAAGCTCATAATGAAATGAATAATTATTTCGGTGATGCTATATTTTAATCCCAAAAAAACTATACTTTGATTTTTTAAATACAAAAATTTAAAAATAATATTTATAAGTATAAAATTTTAAAATCATATTTGTACTTTTTAAATAAAACTGCTCATATTTTTACTTTTACTTTGAACTCTATTTAAGGTTTCTCCTTATTCATCAAAATTTTGTTTTGATGTCTTATGATTGACTTTTACTGCATATCTCATAACTTCCTTGATCATTTATCTACTAATATATACATGTTTTATTGTTGTACTATATTAAATGTTTTGTTGAAATAAACATACAAATATATGTAGATGCTTACTATTCTTAAACATTTGTACTGTGAATTACAGGTTTTCAGTTTTCATTTACTGATTATGTAATATTGTGAAATATTCTTCCAGAATATTTCATACTTTTTAATATAGTATTAATATAATATATATTTAATATATATACAATTTTCACAAAGATCTAATCCATTTAGAGTCTGTTAATTAGATTCCAAATTTCATGAAGAATTTTTCACATAGGGATATAACATAGGGATTGTTGTAATTTACTATTTGTTCACCATGTAAAGGAATATGTTCATTTATTCTTTATTATTCTGTAGTCTAAATCATGTATTCATATGTTTTGTTTCTTTATATGTATATCATAAAATTTAGGGCTAAAATTAATGTGCTTTTAAATGGTAAAATTATTAATATCTACTTAATGTAAATATGGCCCTTCTCTACTTGGCCTTTTAATTGAAGTTTTGTTATTTTTACTTAACTTAACTTTCAAGAAACATGTATTTGAATCTGTCAACGTGTTTCCTTATGATTTTTAATTAATTAAAAATTCATGATGTTATTAATCCATTACATTCAATTCACATTCTTTTACATTTTTTGTAATTTTATACACAAAGATGTGTATATGTATACTGAGATTTTAAAAATTGCTATTTTTTGTAGAAATCTTAAAGAAAAGTAGGAAATATTTTCCTGAATTCTGAAAAACATTTTTCAATGTAATTCTTCTTATTACAATGAATTAATATCAACATCTATCATTTTGAAGAAAATGTGACAACATAATAAGTTTAATTTTCACCAATCTCATATCATATAGGGCATATCACTAACCAAGTGAGAAGTTGGCATTAGCCTAAACCATTTGTTACCCTATTTTTAATTCTCTCTACTGAGCAAATCCTAAGCATGGAATTTCAAGAATCAGTATGATATTCAAATTTGTATGGATTTATTGTATGATATTCAAATTTGTATGGACTTATTGTTCAGCCTTTAATTTTACTATGGTAAATAAGGTGAAGATACCTATCATCTTTAAACTTTTAAAAGAGGCATTCATAGGGTTGTTGCAAGGATTACATCAGTAATGCATGTACTTACAATAGGCAATCAAAACTGCTGATGATTCCTAGTCAATTAATATTCATTGCAAATATTTTGGCTTTATACTGAATATACTCATGCAGATTCTTTGTGGGTGCCTCTTTGAAATATTCACTCATGTTTGCCAGGCATGAGTCTCCCAGAGCAAACAAAATTAAATGAACCTGGGGAACTTCTGAGCATGAAGCCCAGCCTTACACAATCAAAGCAGTATGGCAGGGCTCTCAAGGAGGGGAATTCAGTATTCTCCCATTTACTGAGTGATTCTCTACCCACTGTGACAAGGCCCCATGAGCATTTGAACACTTTTATATACCTTTTATTTATGCTCAGGCGAACTTCCTCCCATGCATCCTCCATCCCTGACACCCCACACCTACGAACCTCCCCCAGCCCAGTTGTAACCCTTCTGTGATCAAAAGCTTCTTCAAAGATGAAGCCATTACAATAGTTGAATACAACTAATAGGAAAATGAAATAATAATGATAAATTTAAATGTAAGAGATAAAAGTTTGTTATACACATATTTACAGTTTTCATTATTTTAAAGCTCTAATAAACATAAGGTTAATTTATTTCATTATCTGTATAAACCTATGGAGATTACACTCAAGTTGAATAAAAGATTATTGCTTAGGCAAGAAATGCCTTTTTTTTTTTCCTCCATAGGAGACTAAACGCTCTCTTTCAAAATATTATTAAAATTGTAAACAACCTTAAAAGTATACTGATTACCAGATTCTGGGATATATTATAATTGTTTAATATGCTTCAATCATAATTTGGAAAAGCCATTCTATAACTTTTAAGGACTTGGACAGCAGCCATCCCAGGGAATGGAGAGAGTCTGCAGCTATAGGCAGGATAATCCCATCATCTTCCCCATGGGATATAAGCCCCCTCTGAATTGGAGGTGGAGTGGACATCCTGACACTCCTCAGGATGGGGGGAAGAGCTATGGACTTGAGTGGACTTACTGGTATTCTACTATAGACATATTGTGATTCAAGCAATGAAAGAAATTACAACATTGTGTAAACATTGTGGCCACTGGAGGCTCTGGGGGCAGGGAGAGGGAAAAGCAGTTGTATTACAGGGGCTTTTTTGGGGCTTGGGAATTGTCCTGAGTGACATTGCAATGACAGATACAGGTCATTTTATATAATCATATAACATGCAGAACTGTGTGGGAAAGAGTGTGGTCTACAATGTGAACTATGGTCCATGCTTCATGACAAAGCCCCAGGATGTGTTTATCAATTGCAATTAATGTGCCATACTAATGAAGGATGTTTAGGTGGGAGGTTGTGGGAGGTGTGGGAGGCGCAGCATATGGGAATTCCTTCATTTTTGGTGTAACATTTATGCAATTTAAGTATCTTTTAAAAAAATAAAAATAAGTAAAATAAAATTAAAAAAAAAAAAGCAGCAGGGCACCATCTGATACCAGGGGAATTCCTCTGGCTGTGGTCACTGTTTGTTTGCTAAGGCTCAATGGAAACCTCTTGTCTCATCACCCACCTGGGCTTCTAGGCAACACCCACCCCCAAAACCAAATCATTCCCTACCTTTCCACAGAGAGTGCATGGTCTAAAAGACGAGGATTCCTTCATTTCCTAAATTCCAAATCTCTACATTCTTTACACATTTGATATTGGGCATTTTTCTAGATTCCTATGCAGTTAAGGGGAAAAAATTACACTCACTTGTCTCCCTATCTCTGTTTTTGGAGCAAAAAAATAAAAGAGAAAAGAGACAATAAAAGAAGGACTGCTTTACTAACAAGTTTGCAACAAAGAATGTGTGACTTAATAAAAACAAGCAAGCAACTGAAAAAAAAACTAAAATCATGTTACATTGGGAGGAATACAAAGTATATTAATGTTCTAAAAACAATTTTTACCTATGCATGTTTATTTATCATGAAGAATTGTGATAAACAAATGATTAAATTAAAATAGACCATTCTGTTTTGATTATTCATCAAAAATGATAAGGGTAAAAATAAAAATTCCCTTTTGTACTTGGGCACACAAAATTTAATTCAAATGCTTTGGCCTGTAAATTCTGGACACCTATTCATTGTAGGCTCTTGAAAAATGTGTGTGTGTGTGTGTGTGTGTGTTTTGGTTGAAGAACCAAATTGTGCTATCAGATCTTATCTGAAAATGGTTGAGAATGGAGATTGGTGACTTCAATACTCTAACACTTTGGAAGAAATCAGATCTGGCTTCATATTCATACCAACAGTTCCTGTAGTCATGTTCAAAAAAATTGTATATGCCAAGGCATAACAATTTAACATAAAATATTGGTAATGTGATAAAATTTAAACTTAAGTGCAAAAATAGAGGGCATATATATATATATGCATATATATATGCATTTATGTGTGTGTATGGGAAGATATATGCAGACATATCTCAAGGATTTAGGATGTTTGATACTTGATAAAAGTTTAAGTATATGTATATAAAAGAAATCAGAAGCTCTAATGTTTCTGACCCAATCAAGTCTTTATTTCTATTTAGCATACTTATTCCAGATTAGCCAAGGTTCAGTACCATGTTTCCAGTTAACCATGTTGAAAAGTCCTGTATTGCAACTGAACAGCTTGGGTTAACTCTGTACTTCCACAAATAATAAGGGGAAAATGCCTCTATTCTTGTAAATATAATAACATTTTATTTGGTAAAGAGCTTTCTAGTCATAACGTCTCCAAACCTGTCTTCCTGGCCTTGCTCTTAGGCTATATATGATAAGATTAAGAGAGACAAAACAAAACAGAAATCAGATTGAGTGAAATCAGGGAATAATGTAGACCCTAAAATTGTTTTTTGATAAACAATGGAATCATTAGTGAGGAAAAGTGCAACAATGGCCCTGCATGGGAGGCAAGTGGAATAGGTTTCTGACTGTCCTTCTTCAGGGGGAATCTTTCTGATAGCGTCAATTATATAGATGAATTAAATTATAATGCAGATTTGGCAGCAGAAATCCATTACTACACTAACAGGAATAATCATACTTTCTGCCAGTACAAGCAACAGCTTGCAATAATAATAACTGGGTAAAATCAATGAACAATGGTTGAATTCCATCGACTCCACAGTAAGATTAAGAAAAGATACCTGCTCTGTTTATGTGTAACATCAAGCCACCCCAAGCAAGGCTCAAATACCATCAGCACAATTTGCTCATTTTCATAATAATTCCACAGTACAGGGAGGGAAAACAGCAGAATAGCTGCTGATGAATGTTGGTATGAGGAGGTACAGACCAGTAGCTCCTGAAAAAGGTACCAGAAAGACCTGGACAAAACCTACAGGAAATTAGGTGGCATTGCTGTGCATCAAAGATTTGAAAATGGTCTGGGATACAATGGAAGAAATGAGACAATGAACAAAACATAAAGAAAGGATTATTTTATTAGGCAAAATACACTAAAAATATTTTTTAAAATGAAATTAGGTAAGGAAATTTTAAACGATATGAAAAAAATAATAGAAATGTAATAAAGCTCAAAAATTATTATTGATTTATATGTTGATTTAATAGATCACAAAATATAAATTCATAGACAAGGTAAGAATTTAATTACATAGTACTGAGATAAATTCAGTTGGAAGGAAAATATACAGACAGAAATCTTCTAATATAATTCATATTAAATGGTTTAATAATATAAATTTTAAAGTTTTATTAAATAAATGTAACCAAAGAGATTGGGGAAAGATTGTAACACTCATGGTGGGAAAGTATTAATATCAATCCTAAATAAAGATTTCTTATAAATGGACAGGAAAACCAATATAAAGCAACTCTATGAAACAGAAACATCACCAACATGGACAGGAATGTACAATTCACAGAGGATACAAACTTTCCAACCAAAAATTAAAATTCAGTGTACAGGAACATCTAAATTAAATAAAATTAGACTATTTAACCCTATGACACTGGAAAAATTTTGAAATTAATCTGTCACTAATTGCTATTACATTTATGGGGAAAAGGGCACTTTTTCACATTTTTGTTATTTTTTGAAATAATAGTATTTATTGTGTATTTTGTTTTATTTCAATAATGCAAATACATATAATTCTAATGCCAATAATCCCATTCCTGTTTGCCTAATAGATTGAAGTGAAAGCCCCAGTATTTTCTGATGGATTTGTGAGTGTGCTAAATACAGAGTCCTTCAAATAACAAAGGAATGGCTAGAAAGTCTCCAGAGAACATGGACATGATGTCTAAAGGGGAGAACACGGGGATGGTTAGAATTTGAGGGTCTTCCTAGACAACTAGAAGAAATTTGGCTTTTAACAGTGGCTTAGGTTTAAATGCTTTACACTGTCAGGTTCTATGTATATTTTGAAGCTGGAGTCACATGGATTTGCAAAAGTGAGTGTGAAAGAGGGGAACTGAAGGGGGCGACCCAAATGGCTCATGTTTGCAGTTGAGGGAAAGGACTGGAGATCCATTTAATATGGACATTATGCTTCTCTCACCCCTACAGTGAAGCCAAAAGTGAGGCAGCCTCTGGAGAATTACCTGCTGTGCAAAAATCACCCTCTTAGAGAGGCTTCTCCATATCCACCTGCCTTGAGGAGCTTATCAAAGCACAAAAACTATAAATATCTATCTCCACAGAGCTCTGCAAACTCACTTTTCTAATCTATTTCTTAATCATTCACAATTACTAAAAATGTTCTTCATTGGCTTTTCTAAATTATGATCATTCATCAGCAAGATCTCTGAGTCCTAATGCTTTCCCTGAATCCTCCCATCTGCCAGCATCTTCAGAGCCTGCCTCAGCTGCAGATGGCTTCCTTCAGCAGAGCTTTCTTTACTCCCTTATATGTCTTACTCTGGAGACAGGGCAATGACTACATTGCTTTCCAACCCAAGCCCAGGGTTATATTCCCTCCTTCTTCCCATAGTAACCTGTTATTGAAATTTATTTCTAGAGGATATACTGCACCCCCCCCCTTTCATGAGTCCTCTAGCCTTCCAGGATTCTCTGTCCCTGGATGATCAGGCTCAACTTCCAATGGCTTCCTGTTGTCTTACCTCAGATAGAATGACAAAAAAGCATGCCTTTGTGTCTAGTTCTTTGCAAGCATAAACTCTTTGAAGTAATGACATATATCCAAAATTTAAATATATAACTTTAAGTTAAATATTATATGTTGTAATTCAACATGGAGGTAGACGGTGCCGGAAATGATCGAAAGAGAGATTGGGATCAGGGGACCTCACTCCATGTGGAATGCAGGCAAGTTTATTAAGACCAAAGCTGCTTTTTATACTACAAAGCTGATAACAAAAGTAGGGAGCCCTTCACTAGTTTCTCAGCTTGGTGCGTGAGAGCGTTACCTGTTTGTGAGTTCCCAGACAATCTTTCTTGGGAATTCAGACAATAACATCTGTGTGGTGAGTTCACTCTGCTCTGCCTCCTCCCACTGATAGCTGCAGCATGCAGTGTCCTTGGAGACATTTACTAATGTTTCTTTTCCAGCAAGCATGCTTTTTAGATGCTTAACCCTTTATGCTCTGACTCTCAGCATCTTCTCCAACAATTCCCCCTTTTTTGTTTTTTGTCCAGGGTGACTGTGTCTGTCTTAGGTTGCCCTCCTCTGAAGGTCTTACCCATCACTGGCCACCAGCCAAGCTGCCATGGACAGGGGTTGGAGAGTTAAGGGTTTTAAGTAGAATCAAGTTATTGGCATGGCTGGTCTTTTCAGCCCTATTAATGTGGGACAGCAGGGCCTTGTGAATGCCTCCCAATACAGTTAAGAGTAGCAGAGCACCAATGATCACCACACTGAAGTCAGCAAGTACAGAGGTTGATTTCCACCAATGTAAGGGGTTTATGTTATTCAATTGATCTGTCACTGATTGCCAAAATTCACTACCTGGAAGCATAGTGAGTTGATTCTGAGACATGCTCAAAATCTTTTTGTGCAAATCTATAATTTCTATAGATAAATTTGTGTGATGTCCTATTAAATGATTTTTAATTTTTTCCCATTCATAATGGGAGTCATTGTATGAGAGAGGAGTGATACAAAAAGCACTTTCATTCCAATCACACTTCAAACCTTGTTTTAAATTTAGATTATATACTTGATCTCCCATTTGTGTAACAGCCATCTCTAAGTCATTAAGCCTATTATTAATTTGCTCATCTATATATGCTTGACTATGCCATAACTCACTAGCATTATGATGCCAATTCTTAACATGTTGTTGTGTTTGAACATTTTCATGCAGAGCAGTTCCTGCTACAGCAGCAACTGTAATAATATCTATAAGCCCTAAAACAGCAACAATAATTAATCCAGTCAAATGTTTGGTTCTTTTCAAATAATGATTTAGAAAGTGCCAAAGTATTTGGTTCTCAGGGGAAGACTGCCAGCAGTGACTCAGGCAAACTGGAAGCCATATTCCACAATGCCATCATCCTATTAGAACCACAGTAGAACTTTCCTGTAAAACAGATTTTGATATACAAGTGTAAAGGGAGCAATTGCTGCAGAAAAACCATGTTTGATTAATGCTCATTGTTCCTATTATAAAAACAATGGGATCCTGTACACATACTTTAAGAAATTAATTGGATTTTCTTTTTAAGCTGGTAATATTAGTTTTACTGCCTTGCCATCCAAAAATTGGGCTAGTTCCAAAAAATAATTTCCACAAATAATTTTTAGTTTTGTTAAGTTTAGTGTCCCATAGTTGTGTGATAAATCTTCCCTGATGAGTCCAATTTAGTGACATATTTATACTTATGACATCCCCAAAATTCCAAAAATAATGATAGCTTTCATTAGTTGTTTTTGTTGAATTACTAATTTTTCAACTTATGGTTGTGTTTACATTAGTTTAAGTATCCCTAAAAGGGCCCTATTCTTTACAATTCTATAGGAATTATTAAACAGCACAACCTCAAATGAAACATGGCATGTATGCCAATTATCACTTTGTACTATGATTTTGGTGCTGTATACATGGATCAGTGGATCCTATCCAGATAAGTCATTCAAGAAAAGGCAAGGTTAAATTTTCAATAAATTTCCCTTCCTCATCAGCTTTTAGAGGAAGACAAGAATCAATGGCCCCAGGAAAATGAAAAGACTAATTAATATAAACAGGGTAGGATTTGTCCCCCCAAGTCAACAATTCTAAAAGAGATGAATTAGTATTATAAGCCCAATATGTATAATTATGTGAAGGTGCACTACTTACTGCTGTGGTTGATAAGGTAAGCATAGCAAAAAATAACTGTGTTAGAGTGACATTCTGCCTTTTAGAAGTTATCATCTTTTCTGCTTCTTGTATCAGCTTCTTCAGCTTATTCATGTCTAGGTTTCAGATGTCTGGATGGGACCCAAAGCTGGTCTCCTTTATCTGTAATGATAAGAGCAAATCCTCAACCCTATATCCTAACTTAACTTCTGCCTTTTCCCATTGATTATTATCTTTATGCTTTCAATAAACTAGTTGTCTAATATTTGTTTCTATATTTTTGCCTGATTTTTGCCAGAAATGCTCTGCTGCTGATGTATATGATTCTGACCTTTAGCTTAAAAAATTTATTGTAAATAATGCTTGATATAATTGTTCTCACACCTCACCATTTCCCCCCTTTTTTGTTTTTGTAGCATTTATAAATAGAGGTTTAACTGTTAATTTTTTATGATAAGTATACATACATTTACATGCTTACTATATTAGGGGATACACTGAGATACTTGGTTTATTTTTGGCTAGAGTCTTGGATAGATACAAGATAAAAGTTAATATATATTTAGTTTAATAAGCTTATATTGACAATTAGGGTGAGAAACATAAATAATGTAATCAATTAAAAGATTAAGTTAATATTGAACAAAGTTACAGAATGACATAAATAGAGCAGTTTTATATATAAATACTTACCAATATTTAGCTTTTAGCTGGGAAGTGTTAAAGTAGCAACTGATACTAGAGTTTTGGTTGACTGTGTTTAGGATTAATGAATTTGATATTATAGATGCCAACTTGTGAGTATTCTGCTAATTCCCAAGAAAGGGGCCAGCCTCCTCAGGAATGAATACACTCCTTGAGCAGTACATTTTAAGGTTTATGCATAAGTCCCTGGGAGAGTGGCCAGCTCCCCCAGGGAGGAATACAACACCCGTTGAAATGTACTTTATCTATTTTAATTTGTTACAAAACATTTTGATGTGCTTACTATTTTAATTTTCAATATTTTTTCTGAAATGTGAAAAGTGTTAACTAGCAAGGCATTGGTTTGTTGATTAACAAAGTTTTTTGCATGGTGCTTTACTTTAGGTTTGAACAATACTTACCAAACTTTTTCTTAATACATTCAGTTTCAGGACTGTTCAAATTTAAAACAAGAGATTTATATATATATACTTAATAAAATACCTTTATGTGTAACATACAAGTTATTAAATTATTTATATATCAATGTATTGTACTGAAGTTTTGATTAGTATTTAAGTATATTATACATAATTCATAACTATAGTAGATGATACAACAGACATTTAATGAATAAACTTTTATTTCACATCTTATTAGCATGATTAGAATGACCTCAATTTCTTTATTTTGTATAGTTTGAGGCATAGGTATAAACAAATTAGTATTTTCTATTTGGGCTGTGGGGTAATACATTAACTTGTAACTTTAATACTTGCATTGCTTTTGTTGTTAACATTATAATTAGAATTGGGGCTGTTGCTGACAGTGTTGAATATAAACTTGATTTATTGTTGGCTATTTTATAGGAAGGGGAATGTGGGCTGGCTTGATTTGCTTGAGAAAATATTAAAGAAAGCTTTAGCAAGTTTTAAAACAATGTGATAGTGACATAACTGGATATTAATTTTTTGTAACAAACTAGCAATATTTGGGACCACTGCATGTGGCAGGGGTGTTATTTTATTTTACTATATTTTACTGTTACACACTACCCCAGCAGCCTTTAATGGCTGCTTTCTTTTTGTAGTTATAACTAAAAATTATGATTAATAACATTATATTTTATTTAATATTATTTTGAAACATTATATTTTCAGGAATTTTATATACTTTTAACGTAGTCATATGAACTTTTTATTCATATAACTTTAATTGTTTTAAAATTAGAAAATTTCTTTTAATTATACAACAATTTTAAATAATTCATTCAACTTATATCACATGAACTTTACTATTTTTAGTATCTTACCTTTTTTTTTTTTTTTTTAGGTAAAGGACCAAGTTATTTGTAAAAGTTTGAAATAAAGTCTACTCTTCAGGATTTGACTTTGAGAAAGCAGGTTTGAACATTGAGTTCTTTTTAAAAGTGATAAGACCTGTTTCTCCATGGAATCGATAAGGTTAAAGTTTAAGAAGCTATTTTGATAAAAC
This sequence comes from Tolypeutes matacus, assembly GCA_026826555.1. Lineage (NCBI taxonomy): Eukaryota > Metazoa > Chordata > Mammalia > Cingulata > Chlamyphoridae > Tolypeutes > Tolypeutes matacus. The sequence continues at coordinate 193,039 of JAKSZT010054112.1, read as the reverse complement.
AAATTTTTTTTATTGCATACTGATTATTTAGGAGAAAAACTTTGAAAACTTTTACTAAAACAGACTACTGACTTGAGAAACTTTGAGAAAGAATAAAACTTCAACTTTATATTATTATATTGTTTGACATTAAAGCTTTTAAATTTTATAGTCTGCTTAAATTTTACTTAGCTTTGACCACAAAAATTCCTTTTTTACAAGCCTTTTGCACTTTTATATTTATTAAGCTTTGTCCCACATTTTACTTTGTTTTAATAATTAGTTATTTTATCTTAGGATAAAATTATTTTCTTTTCTTTAATAATAAAAGCACATTCTTTTTATTGTTGAGTTGCAAGCATTACTATGAACCAAATATATTGTGTAATATATTGTTTGATTCAAAAAAAATTTACATGTATCCATTACATTTAATTAAGAAATGTATATATTTATTCATCTGTGTTTACTTTTTAGTTTTTAATTGTTTATGTTTTCAATTATTAAATGTACAAAATAAAGTTAAAAAAAAAAAAAAGCACATTCTATACACCTTCCACACTTAAGTCACCACAATGATTTTGGAATCTATTTCCAAATAAACTTCTGACAACATGTAATTACCATCAATATTAAACAAACTTGTTAGAATAATGATTTAATTTGAGTATAACTATTTTTATCATTTTAAACTAATATCCATGTTTATTTATTTATATAAGTGCTTATATAATTTTTGGCCATTTGAATAGAGCTCTTATAATAATCTTCATTTATCAATGTAATATTACCATCCGGAGGTATTAAAATATACATTGACACTGAACAAACAGACAAATACAAAAAGAATTATGACATACTAACGGAAACATAAAGCTTACTAATTTTACCCATAATTTTCACTCCTTTGGTATGGCTGTCTTCAAGGCCTCCATCATGTCACATCTTTGATATTACTGTTTTTAAGATTTTTTCTGGAATCTGTGTTACCTGTAATATATAAGCTTGTTTTTTTGAAACACTTTTGTTCATAATCAGCAACCACCTAGGACAACTTAAGCAGCATAAATACAGTTAAGCTCTAATTTAGCAGTTTATACAGATAATTAACATGTATATTTTGGATTACTACTCTTTAGGAGTATACTTAAGTTCGAAGTTCAGATTTCTTGGATAGGCCCTTTAATTCCTGTTCTTATTTTTGGTATGCTAAGTGAAGGAGTAATAAACTTAGTTTCAGCTGAGGGAGGATCAACAGCTGTACTGCTTTTGGTAACTGCCTCAAGTTCTGTTACAGGCCGGAGTGAACTGCTCTGTTGCTGACGTGGTAGATTTGAGCAAGGCTGGGAAATGTGCTCATATTGTTTGTCTGAGAGCCTTGAGCAAGGCCTGCTTGGAAGTTTCCCAACTTATTAATGAGACTGCCATTTTTATGATATTTAGAATGGCATTCCTTGGCCCAGTGTAATCCTTTTTGGCATTTCGGACACACATGAGTTGGTATTGATTTATTATTGCCACTAAATGAAGCTTTTACACTAGTTTTGGCTTGGCAATCTTTTTTCATATGACCTGGTTTTCCACATTTAAACCAATTTAAATTATTAATCATAGGACTACATCCCTTTAGAGCAGCTGCAAGAAGGTTCATGTTATAGGTATTAGGCCCAATGCTTTGGCATGTTTTTATATAATTTTGTAAAGTACTTCTATTTGCCTTTATCAGACATGAAGCCTTTTTACACTCACTGCCAGCATTCTCAAAAGCCAGCATTAGAATAAGCACTTCTTTAAGATCAGATTGAGTTACTGTCTTGTTGACTACTTCTGCCAGCCTTGCTACAAATTCAGCATAGGGTTCAGTATTTCCTTGAACAATTTTTGGAAATGATTGTACAGCCTGTCCAGGGGTGGAGAATCATCACCAGGCAGCTAGGCAGCACAATGGTGCTTGTACAATGGCAATATTATCATATTGAGCTTGGCGAGGAATCCCAGCGCATTAACCTGCTGCTAATATTTATTCAGCAGTAATAAGCACTGGTGGATTTTGCTGTTTATTTCATCATGCTACAATATTAGCGTCATCAGCCCACCAAGTTTTTAATTGTAAAAATTCTGCTGAATTAAGAACAGCTTGAGCTAACAAATCCCAGTTCCAGGGTATTAATCTGTTTGCTTGTGCCATTTTTTGCACCAATTCTTGAGTATAAGGAGAATTTACACCATATTGAGTGCATGCTTGTTTTAATTTTTTGATAGTTTTAAAAGGAATAGGAGCATGCTCATATTATATACCCCCCCGTTGGGGACTGTTAGCATCTACTGGAATTTGAGTTACTGTTACCGGAAAAGTAAAAAAATATTGTATAGCCTCTGAATTTCCTTCTCTATTTCCCTGTGCTATACTTTTCATAATAGAAGAGGATGGTCCTGGCACAAAAACAGAAACTTTTGTTGTAAAGAATGGATCAGTAGATACCTTAGGAGGTGCAGATGCTGGTTCAAAAGACAATAAATTATCTTTTGGAGTGGACGGCTTAACGACCGCTGGAAAAGTTTCATAAACTCCTTTTTTCTTTTTTTCCTTTTTATTAAACATGCATTTATCTGTTTTTGCCTGTTCATTAATTTTTTCATATATATTTACATTAAAATCATCATTAGCTTGTTCTGCTATAGTTTTAGCAATAGTAGTATTCATTTTAATATCTTAATTTTCATCTGATTGTACTGGTTCAAGAGCAACAGAAATAAGACTATACAAAGACCATACTTGAAGAGGAACTGTTTCTCCTTTTTGATAAGCTCGCTGCAATGATTTCATTACTAGTTTCCATTGTTTCAAATTTAACACATTCTGCCCTTGCGGCTGAAACAAATAACAATGTTTATGTACAAGAGAAAAGAGTTCTAGTAACTTGTGGGTCATCACAGATACCCCTGTACTCTTTAAAAGGGTCTTCAAAACTTTGGAATATTCCTCTAATTGAGTCAACTGATTACCCATTACCCTGACGATCAAGATTAATTGACTCACCACATAAGATTCAAGGACTGTCCTACCCAGCAACAACAGTCCTTACTTCCATGGCACTGATCCAGAGAAAAAGACAATGAGAAAAGACTAGTTGAGCCCCACATTGGGCGCCATCTGTTGTAATTCAATGTGGAGGTAGACGGTGCTGGGAATGATCCAAAGAAAGATTGGGATCAGAGGACCTCACTCCATGTGGAATGCAGGCAAGTTCATTAAGGCCAAAGCTGCTTTTTATACTACAAAGCTGATAACAAAAGTAGGGAGCCCTTCACTAGTTTCTCAGTTTGGTGCGTGAGAGCGTTACCTGTTTGTGAGTTCCCAGACAATCTTTTTTTTTTTTTTTTTTTTTTTTTTTGATTCATTCACTCATTCATTTATTGGAGACAGTATTATTGTTGTGCAGGATTTTCCAAACCTAAGTGACAGACTGAATTGCCTGGAACAATTTTTTAAGATAATAGATATTCATTCAAGATATTTGAAAAAAAAATCTTAACAATCATGGCATCTGCTAACAACATTTGCCAGACAATCTTTCTTGGGATTTCAGACAATAACATCTGTGTGGTGAGTTCACTCTGCTCTGCCTCCTCCCACTGATAGCTGCAGCATGCAGTGTCCTTGGAGACATTTACCTATGTTTCTTTTCCAGCAATCATGCTTTTCAGATGCTAACCCTTTATGCTCTGACTCTCAGCATCTTCTCCAACAATTATACCTTTTGTACTCTTCTTATTGCACTTCAATTTAAATTTTATCACATTAACAATATTTTATGTTAAAATGTTATGCTTTGGCATATACAATTTTTAAGGACATGACTATAGCAACTGTTGGTATGAATATGAAGCCAAATCAGACCTCTTCCCAAAGTGTTGAGTATTGAAGTCACAAAACTCCACTCTCAACCATTTTCACAGTTAAGATCTGATAGCTAGCTTTGGTCTTTTGAACAAAACACATACTCACACACATTTTTTCTTCAAGAACCTAAAATGAATAAGTGTCCAGAACCTACAAGCCAAAGTATTTGGATTAAATTTTGTGTGCCCAAGTACAAAAGGGAATTTTTATTTTTACCTTTGACATTTAAAAGCAGAATGGACTACTTTAATTTAATCATCTGTTTATCACAATTCTGCATGATAAATTAAAAATGCATAGGTAAAAGTTATTTTAAAACTATAATATACTGTGTATTCCTCCCAAACTACCATGCTTTTAGATTTTTGCTCTTGTTTTTTTTTTTTTTTTCATTCTTATTTCTGGCTTATTTTTAATAAATCACACATTCTTTGTTGCAAACTTGCTAGTAAAGCAGTGCTGCTTTTATTGTCTCTTATCTATTTTCGTTTTTTATTCCAAAAACAGACCTAGGGAGACAATTATGTGTAAAAGTTTTCCTTTAACCGCATAGGAATCTAGACAAATGCCCAATGTCAAATGTGTAAAGAATGTAGAGATTTGGAATTTAAGAAATGAAGGAATCCTCTCCTTTCATACCATGCACTCTCTGTGGAATGGTGGGAAGTGATTTGTTCAGGGTGTGGGCATTGCCCAGAAGCCCAGGTGGGTGATGAGGCAAGAGTTTTCCATGGAGCCTAAGCACAGCAAACGGTGACCATGGCCAGAGGAATTCCCCTGGTATAAGATGGTGCCCTGCTGCTTCAATTGTCTAAGGCTGTGCTTGATGTTCAGAAGTTCCCCAGGTTCATTTAATTTTTGTTTGTTATGGGAGAATCATGCCTGACAAACATGAGTTCATGTTGCAAAGAAAGAATCTGCATAAGTATATTCAGTATAAAGCCAATATGTTCTCAATGAATATTAATTGACTTAGGATTATCAGCAGTTTTGATTGCCTATTGCAAGCACATGCATTACTGATGTAATCCTTGCAACAACCATATGAATGCCTCTTTTAAAAGATTAAGGCAGTAGATATCTTCAGTTTATTTACCACAGTAAAATTACAGATGGAACAATATAGGTCAATCCATACATATTTGAATATCATACTGAGTCTTGAAATTCTATGCTTAGGAAATTGTTTAGAAGAGAGAATTAAAAATAGGGCAACAAATGATGTTAGCTAATGTCAGCTTCTCAATTCGTTAGTGATATGCCCTATATGATAATGAGATTAGTCAAAATTAAATTTATTATGTTGTCATGTTTTGTTCAAAAAGATGGAAGTTTATATTAATTAATTGTAACAAGAAGAATTACATTGAAAAAATGTTTTTCAGAATTCAGGAAAATATTTCCTGCTTTTTTTTAAGGAAAAAAAACAGCATTTTATAAATCTCTGTATACATATACACATCTTTGTGTATAAAATTTTTAAAAGAATGTGAATTGAATGTAAAGGGTTAATAGCATCATCAATTTTAATTAATTAAAAATCAAAGAGAAACAAGTTGACAGATTTATATAAATAAATAATTCTTCAAGTTCAGTTACGTAAAAACAACAAAACATCAATTAAAGGGACAGCTAGAGATGGGTCATATTTACATGAAGTAGATATTAATATCTATACCATTTATAAGCACATTAATTTTAGCCCTAAATCTTTTTTTTTTTTTTTTACAAGTCATAATATGATTTATTTATTTATTTATTTATTTTTATTATGGGTAAAAATCAAAATTCTCACAATACATACAAACATTTGTAAAATGATATATAAATATATATGCATATATGTGTATTTGCTTACAAAAATGTTATTTATATATATATATATATACATATATTTTAAGAGGTGCTTAGATTACCTAAAATATTACACGGAACCCACTGGGATTCCCATGTTGCCCACCTCCCACACCTCCCACCACATCCCACACAAACATCTCCCTCAGTGTGGCCCACCAACCTCAATGAACTTACACATCCTGGAGCCTTGCCACCAACCATAGACCACAGTTCACACTGTAGACCACACTCTCTCCCACTCAGTTCTGAGTGGTGTGTGCTGATTTAAAATGGCCTACATCCATTGCCACAACAGTACTCAGGACAACCTCCAACTCCCAAAGAAGCCCCTGTATTTCAACTGCCCATCCCCTCCCTACCCAAAAACTGTCAAGTGGCCACTGGCTCCACCTCATTGTTATAATTTCTTGCATTGCAAGAATCACCATATGTGAGCAAGAGAATACCATCAAGTCCACTCCAGTCCATAGTTCTTTCCCCAATCCAGAGGTGACTGGGATGGTGATGTCCACTCCAACTCCAAGTGAGAGAGGGCTTATATCCCATGGATATGGTGGGTGGGATGATCCTGGCTGCCCTAAATCTTTTGATATACATATGATGTAACAAAATATATGAATACATGATTTAGACTACAGAAAAATAAAGTATAAATGAAAATGTTCTTTGCATGGTGAAAACATAGTAAATTACAACAATCCCTATGTTTTATCCCTATGTGAAAAATTCTTCATGAATTTGGAATCTAATTAAGAGAATCTAAATGGACTAGATCCTTGTGAAAATTGTGTATACATTAATCTTTAAAATATTTTATGCACCTAAAATATATTAAAAAGTATGAAATATTCTGGTAGAATAATTTCACAATATTATATAATCAGTAAATGAAAACCTTGTAGTTTATGGTACAAATGTTTGAGGATAGTAAACATTTACATACATTTGTATGTTTATTTCAAAAACTATTTAATATAATACAACAATAAAACATGTATATAATAGCAGATAAATGATTGAAGAAGTTATGAGATATGCAGTAAAAGTCCATCATAAGTCATCAAAACAAAATTTTGATGATTAAGGAAAAACCTTAAATATATTTAAAATAGAGTAAAAATATGACTTGTTTTATTTAGAAAGTACAAATATGAATTTTAAATTTTATACTCATAAATATCTTTAATTTTTATATATAAAATATCAAAGAAGTATAATTTTGTTGGGACAAAAATAAAGTATCACCCAAATAATTATTCATTTCATTATGATCTTTTAATCATAGTTCATCTATTCCCTTAGGTTCTGATAACTTTTCTCTGGCAAAATTCATATAAAACTCATATTCCATTTCTCCATTCAAAAAAATCCCTAAATGAAAAATATATAAAAGGAAAGATTGTGTCATAAGTAGAATGAGCTGAGCAAGATCCCCACATTTAATTTTGAAGCAATTTATAGACCATAATGATTTATAAATAAGGCATCTATTTACAGGGAGTAAATAAAAATGTGTCAAAAGATTCCACAAGGTTTTAGTAATTTGAATTGGTGAAATAATATGAGAATAGAAGTATGGAGTCGCTTTTTGTTTATTAGCTTTGTTTTCTTTTTTGTAATACATTATAATGTGCAGAAGTGCTTTCTAAGCAAACATATTTCATTACATTATACAAAAATAGCTAGAAATCAGCTTGTGAGTGGCACTCAAGAAATAGTTTAGAAAAAGATTCCTTAACTATAGGAATTCCAGAACTTTAGTAATAAAAGAAATTATGTATGCTTTCCACTGAATGAAAAGTCCTAATGATGTTTTGCTTCTTTATTTTTTCATTTAAGCTTTTACTTGTAAATTTTGGAGGAAAATTAAATAAACGTGTATATTTGTAAATTATATCTGCCATTTAAAGAAAAGAAAGATATCTGTTACTTTTTTAAAAAAAATTCTTAAATTTTATTTTAAAGAGTCTTAAATTACATAAAGGTAACATAAAAAATATAGGGGATTTACATATACACTACTCCCTTCCCTTCATACACCTTTCCCACATTAACAACATCCTTTATTAGTGTGGTACACTGGTTAGGATTGATGAACATATATTGAGGCATTGCTAATAAACATGGTCTGTAGTTTACATTATGCTTTGCACTTTTCACCACACAATTTTATAGGTTTTGACAAAATGTATAATGGCCTGATTCCATAAATTCAATGTCAAGCAGAACAATTCCAGTGTCCCAAAAATGCCCATGTTACATATATTCTTCCCTCTCCCTCCCCTCAGAAGTTCTGGCAACAGCTGTCTTTATATCAATATTTCAAGTTCTTCCATTACTAGAATAATAATAAGTCTACTTTAATCCATAGTTGCATTCCCAATTATATTTGTTCATTCCACAATCTTGAGGATTTTAGGATGGTGATGCCCAATCTGTTTCTGATTGAGATGGGGCTTGGATCCCATGGGGAGATTGATGGAACTATCTTGCTTGCAGTTGTAGATAATCTATGGCTTGGGGATGGGCGTTGTCCATCCTCATCCATTTCTTAGTTGTCCTGGATGAGTCCTATGAACAGGAGTGTAGGTGTTGGCTGCAATTCTGCTGAGATTCAGGACTCAACTGGCATATGAATAGCCAGAAGATTTGAGTCTCTGGGATGCAAATTTAACATTAATAGTGCTAATGATAGGTTCAAATAAAATGGGCTTAAAAGCCATGTGTAAGAAAATTATAAATGAGTCTAACTCCAATGCACTGGGGGGATAGGTTATCATATATTTCAAGGTAAAATCCACTGACAGGGAGCCAAATTCCTGGGATTGTCTGCCCTGCCTATTATGTCTAGATGTCTCTATCTGTTGCTTTTTTGTGAGCTTTCCCTTTATCAAAATGTTCACAGCCAATTTCATGGGCTTGTTTCTTAGACTATATATGATGGGATTCACGGTCAGGGGTACCATAGTGTAGAAGATAGAAATTACAGGGTCTGAAAAAGAAGGGGACCTTGAAGTTTGTTTTAGATAGCCAATGTAACCAGTAGAGAGAAATCATACAACAACCCCCAGGTGTGGAAGGCAAGTGGAGCGGGCTTTTGACTGGCCTTCTATTGATGGAATCTTCTTGAGAGTGGAGAAAAGGTAGACATAGGAAACAGTGATGAAAATAAAACAGAAGCAATCCAAAACCACACTAATAAGGAGGGGCAAATTTTCTCTTATTAAATTTTCTGAACAAGAAATAGCTAATAACTGGGGTATGTTGCAGAAGAACTGATGGATGACATTGGACCCACAGAAGGATAAGGAGAAGGTACCAGCTGTGTGCATCACAGCAGGCAGAACCCCACTCAACCAAGACACAGATGCCATCTTTATGTATGTGCCCATGTTCATGATGACTTCATAGTGCAGAGGATGCAAGTGGCAACATAGCAGTCAAAGGACATGGCTGTGAGGAGGAATAGCTCTGCAGCTGCCAATAAAACCACCAGAAAGACTTGGAAGACACAGCCAAGGAATGAGATAGAACTATTGTGGGTCAAGGAGTTGAAAATAGATTTGGGGGTAGTGATTGAAATGAGCCAGAGATCCAAGAAAGATAAGTTCTTCAGGAAGAAGTACATGGGGGTGTAGAGGTACTGGTCTCAAGTTATGATCATGATAATGAGGCCATTTCCCATCAGGGCCCACAAGTAGATGAATGAGAAGAGCACAGAATATAAAATGTACATATTGTTATTGTTAATAAATTCCATGAGAATAAATTCAGTCACATTGTCTTACTTTTTCATTGCTATAAGGATAATACCACATCTCTCCATATGGCAATGGTCACAATCACATTACTAAAATAGTCCTTCCATCTAGATCCTCTTCACTTTAATGGTCATCAATCATTCCCTGGTTAATTTAGTTTTATTTAACCAATTTAATTTCAGTTCACATCTATCTCTCACTAAATTATTGTTCAAAATATATTCTGTGAAAGATGCTGAATGACTGAAACATTTCTTCTTAATTTTTTCTAACTTCTAAATTGTGTCCTAGGCTGGTTGTCCCCACATGTTCTCACATGATGAATATAGCCACAATTTCTACAGAGATTCTGATAATTTAAGAAGTTTATAACTCTGAGACTAAAATAATATGGATTTATTCATTATTGACCTTCTTCATTTACTCTGTAAACTCATTAGCCTTCTTGTCTTTAGAGAACATTCAATTTAGAGCTGTTCAAAATTTCAAAATTTTAATAAGAAATTTAGCTAATGGCTGGCTTTTTATTCTCCTTCAGCATTCCCTAATAATTTATCATTTATAGTCTTATACTTAGGGTTCCATAGGACATCTAACCTGGTTATTTTAGGTATCAATTATATGAACTGAGATTTTCAGCCTCATATACACCATATTATTTACTTTTTAAATTTCATCTCCTAGGCATTCCTCACATATAGTAAGTTAAATAACTGTCCTCCCTACAAGCTCTTTCTTACTATTAACTCATCAACTATTAAAATGCATGGCATTATTTACTACATATTTGAAGTATTGCAAATATTTTATAACAATATTCATGCCACTCACTGCCACTTCCACATCCTCATGTTCCTCTATCCATCCCAAAAGATTAATGCAAATATTGTGGCAGTTGAGAAGGAATGACAAAGAATTGGAGCTAAATTCAGCTAGTGTCAGTGTCAAGAAATACTGAAGTTGGTGAGTCCTCTTGTAGTGACAGGCTTATGTCTTCTATTTGTACAGATTTTGTTCTTTAACCTTCTTGTAAATGTAGTTGATATTTAAGAATGTGATTTACAGTTTGACCTCCCACATTCTACCCTTCAACTCCTTCTTTTAAAGATTATGCCCATTCTCTCTCATGGTGGTGAATAGTGGAAAGGTCACAGAGTAAATGTTGGTCATTGGATTTGGGATAGCTGTGAAATTACATAATTAATCATTAAATAACTCTAATTTAATATCTTCTATTTTATTAGTGGAAAAGCATTCAAATATTGTATTAAATAGAAAAAAATAAGATTTAGGATGTTTCCAATCCAATAGGTAAAACAGGCTGAATGATTTAAACAATATTTTAATGATAAAATTTGATTTGGTGTCTCTCTGGTGATATTCTTGTTAGACAGTATTACGAATTCTTCATAATAGTTACTCAAGTCTCTCGGTGTTTGAGTGAAAAAATGTTCATGGCCATACACAGACATATTTCTAACTTATCCATACTTGTCTTTTATCTATTATTGTGAGGACAGAAAAATTGTAAAATTTATCAAAAAAATGGTTCTTGATAATTCTACCTGACTCAGTTACCTGCCAATAATATATTAGGGCTGAAAATATAGTATGTTTTTATAAACACAACATTATTATTTTAAATTTTTTCATTTTTTAAATTTTCTTACATACATTTGTGATCTCATTTAACACTGAATATTCTTTAAGCTTCTTGTGCTAAATGAAACACCCCTTATTCAATATATGTACTTCTGAGCCAAGATATTATTATTATGGAAAGATTATTAAAAATAATAGTCCTTTTGGAATATTTAAATTCAGGATCTCAAATGCAATATGTTCTTCCATTTAATTTCATTCCATGGGAAAAGTGGCATTATTACTTTGAATAACATATTGTATAATATGATCCTTTTTATTTTATTATATTTCATTATTTTTTAAATAGGGACTTTTAACCACTGTTTTCTCTCTCAGTTTACTTTTAAATTTAAAATTAATATTCTTCTAAAAATAACGACTTACTAGTGTACCCCCAATCATTGTTCAGGAAGGTTCCAGCTGTCTTCTGAGGCTCAGGGTTAGTGAAATTAGAGCTGAACACAAGGATAGAATGAGGTGGCAAAGTTTCATTTCAACAGAGTTCACAGAATGTGTTGATTTCTCTGAAAGTTCATATGATGCCCACATAATCTGGTTTCATCAGTATCCATGCTGGCAATCAGGGAGCTGATGGGCTCAACCAATTTATATCTGTTGCTGCTCTCCCATGGGTTTGAATATTGCCCAAGAATGACAATTTATCAAACTGTTAATTCCAAAGGAAAAATAAATTAACGTTACAAACATTGAATTTCTTTATTGGTATCAATCAGTAATAAAACCTTACTGAGTAATTAGTGGATCAGTATATCATACTTTTTATTCTGTCAGTGGCTTGCACATCTATGCACAAAAATATAATTAATTCTACCTTGCAGTTGTTCAGTCTTCATTTTTTGTGTGCTTTCCATTAGCACTGTTTCAGTAAAATCAATGCAGTGAGTAAAGTCCAGATGCAAGTGTGAATGTTTTGTTTTGGAAGGGGGCAGAGGTGTGTGATGAGCAGAAGAGAGAACCTACCTGGGGAAAGTGTGACTGTCAGAGGTCCAGAAGGAGCCCATCCAAGAGGTAGGACTGTTCCATGTGACCAGCAGAGAGCAGTGTGGCCCCAGGGGAGCTGGTAAGGTAGAAGGAAGGAGGTGATGAGTGGGAGAGGAAAGGGTTGCCTCAATACACACTGCTGTTCATGGTAGTAGTTTTAATTTGTACTATCAGTTGAGAGGATAACTTCACATTGATAGAGTCTGACTTATATTTCAACTTGGCCACTCTGAAAAAAATTGTCAGGCTGACTGGAATAAAAGAAAGCTATTGCACTACTCCTGCTGTGAGGTTGTGGAGTTGATGGGTTTGGAAAAAAATAGGAAGTGGAACAGGTGGGAGAGGATTACACTTTCTGAGTATATATTTCATTGTGAAACCTAAAATATATATATTTTTTGATTGAACAATGCCACATTTATTTGTTATGCTTACCATATGATCATGGGTTTAACTATTTGTTCAGATTTTTTGAGCTTTAATTTTTGAGAGAAATTAGTTTTAAATTTACAATTCTTAAACCAGAATAATAATATTACAATTTGGAATGCCAGAACAATCAACAAGCAAACACATTCCAGATAAGCAAGATATCCACCTTCTCACAGATTGATGCTTTCATTGTGTGAAGACATTAAGTAGGAAACTGATTCTCCTAAGAATTAGAATATTTTTTCACATTTGAAACCCCAGTTCAGTTACATGTGCTACAGGTTCAACCCACTAAAATTCACCATCGGTTCTATTTTCCCTCCTATTTTATCTCCTTGTCACTGTATGACATTAGAGGAGTCTATTAGTGCTTTGGAATTTTACAAGTATATAGCATGGTGTAAGATTTTAACTACTGTTTTTAACTTATGGTTGTATTTTTTAGCTGTGAATCCTTTTTTTTTATTAATTCATTCACTTCATTCAGAAGAATTATTTTATTTTATTTTATTTTTATAATTTCCCCCTACCCTATTTCTTTCCTTTTTCTGGAATTTTATTAATTTGATTTTCCTCATTAATACTATTTTCCAAACTTTTCTCTCCAATTTTTAATGTCTCCAATATGTAACATACACTTTAGGAATGTGCCTCAGCACTTCTTCCAACATTTCTGTGGCACAATTTTATTTCTGATATAGAATTTTCAAACATCAAGAACTCCCTCTAGTTTTTTTAGTTACTTTTTTACCATCACTAATTGGAAGGATTCTCATTTTTTTATGTTTTATGAAGAGGACTTTTACTATGGGAGTTTAGTTTTTTTTTCTCTCTTATCTTCAGTGCTTATTTCCTCTGGATTCTTTATCCTGTCAATATTATGATTATACTTTGGCTCTGTCTTTAAATTAGAGACTTTCCACAAGCACATGGTAAATCTAGGGTATGAGAGGAAGTTTAATGCAAGTGTAATGTGCATTGACTGGGCTTGTGAACAGCTGAAATAAATTGATCAGGGATGTGGAGAATTTTAAAGAGTCTTAGGGGAATCATATATATAATATTTGTATTAATTGAATACCCTTTATTTAACAATGCCTCATTTATTTATTATACCTCCTCCACAAAAAGACATCTGAGAATAAACACCTCTGGCCACCCTTATCTCCTTCTGTCTGATTTCATGAAAGGTCACCTCTTGCCAAAATCCAACCAGAATCCAAGAACACTGAGTTACTTGATGCAGTCCAAGATGTTTAAACTCCAGGAAACTAAGCAGGCTGGAGAAGGGTAAAAGATGGTCTAAAGGGTAAACCAAATACCTACACACCATTTATAGATTCCTTTTTATATATCCAGCTTGAAATAAGTTGTTCTTTCTGAACACATGGATTCAAATGTTTTAAAATTTTAATGAAATTTCAGTAATTGACAATTAAAAAACCCTCTCCTCTTTCTTCCTTTTCTTTTTTATTATTCATGATCATTAACTTGTATATTTTATCTTGTGTGTTGTGTATATATGCACTTAAGCATGTGTGTGAAATTTCATTTCCTTTTCTGTATGATGTTCAGAGTAATTTTTCAGGTCTATCTTCAAGTTCATTAACTATTTTATCTTGTATTTTTTAATTTAATCTTTAGTTAAAGAAATAATCTACTTCAATTTGTACAAGTCCCACATATTTCTTTTTCTATTTTTCAAATCTGTATGGCCAATTATAATCTTCACATTTGCTTGTTAATCTTCTTTTCCATTTCAATCCTCTTTTATATTTTTTCATTTAATTTTTTATTTTAAAATTCATTTTTTTATTTTCAAAGATAATTTAGATTACATAAATGTTACATAAAAAATATAAGGGATTCCCATATGCCCCACTACCTCCCCCTCCCATATTTTCCCAATTAACAACATCCTTCATTAGTGTAGTACATTTGTTACAAATTGATGACCCCAAATTGAAGCACTGCTAGTAACCATGGACTACAGTTTACATTATAGTTTACACTTTGTCCCACACAATTTTGTAAGTTATACAATATATACAATGGCCTGTATCTGTCACTGCAATACATATAACTTTATGTTCTAATGTTTTAAAAACATGGTTTAATTAATATTTCTTCAACATATTTGTCTAAATCTTATTACTGCCAAATCCTATTGTAGGTAGTGAATGCATAATAGCAGAATGCATTCGTGTTCAGAAATAAGGCAGGAAAGTTAAAATTTATAGTAATTTAAAAGAAAATTTACATTATGTGAATAAGTTAAAACTTCAAAAGTTTAAATATTTTATTATTGTTTTTTATTATTTATGGCTTTGCTTTATGTTGAAATCAGTATTTAGCTGAAGTTAAGGGCAAAGCTGCTATTGTCATCATAAATTAACTGTATGAGAGGTGATATCTAAGATATATGCAAAACTATGTTTTTGATTAAATACTTTAGCATAAAAATTCAAATATATAACATCATAGAATAGATAGAAAACAAGCGTTTCAGACCAATTAGATATTTTATTTCTCACAATATCACATTCTTTCTTTATTTTCTTACACCACTTCATTAAATCTACATTGAATGATTTTATTTTTTTTTAATTTTTTTTGAATGATTTTATAATTCTTATATATAATTGCTATTATTTTTCTCCTCTATATGGAAAAGTATATTATCTGCATAAAATTTATTTTCATAAAATTAAGTATTCCCAGATAGGACATTTTTTACTTAAGTAATCTCTTGCCCTATATGTAACGAAATAACTGGAAGTAAGTACAAAATTAAAGTATAATGACATATTATGAGTGCTATTCACCAAACATTTCTGGAAAGATTAGAATTGTGAGGTAGTATGATATCCAATATTTTGCTTTTACCACTATTAACAAGTCATTTTCTCTTATTTGATGTCAAAATATTTTCCTATTTAATAGATTATTTAAGTTCTTAGTACTTTCTATGTAAATAAAATTAAGAATTTTCACAATCATAACTACTTCTTGCTAGCTTTCCCCTGCAGTATATATTTTTCAAAAGTGAATTTCTTCATCTCATGTATATAAAATGTTTTCATTCAAGTTACCTCTAGACCACTTACCTATATTAGAAAGTTATTATTCTGATAATAACTAGGAATCACAATGGCATGCCTTATGTATTTACTTTAATGTTGTTAGTATTTACTGAAGTTTCCATGCTGATTAAACCAGGTGGCAATCAATCACAAAATAGTCACAGATATCAAAGATATTGAAATAGGAAACTATTGGCCTTTCAAACCTTGGAATGTATCAGAAGCCATCTAGAGAATTTGTTTGAATACAAGGGCTGAAATCATCTTTAAATAAAGAGATACTGAAATGGGAAGTCAGAGAGGAAAAAAAACTATTGACATGAAGGTCAATATTGATTGTTCATGTAATTTATGACATCAACAAATATTTCAGCGACAAAGACAAAAAATATTCAAGCTATTAGAAAATATAAACAAAATATATTTGATCATTTTAAATATATATTTCCAAAGCAGATGAATGAGTACGTGTATATATGTAAGTATAAAACAATACACAGATGAAAATAAAATGTCAGTTCAAAAAAAGCTAGTGATAAATTAATAAAATTTTAACTCTAGTAGTTTCTCTTAAGATATTCAGATTCTGTATTTAACTGTTTCCACATCATAGATTTAAGTGAGAGATAATATTGGTTAAACTGGTAAAATACCATCCACCAAAACTGAAGTTAATTATTTCTATGGAATAAATTTTGGGAAAGTAATAAAAGCAAGAGCAAGCAGAAGTTAATATCATTCTTCACATTTACTCCTATGAATTCTAAACAATGTCTCTTTCTTGGAAAAGACTTATATCCTGCAAATTTATAATTCAGCTAAGTCCATAAGGCAGAAAATTTTATGAAAATCACAAAGAACATACAAATCCCCATGAATACAATTATCTGATAGAAGTTGCCAAGTTGGTTTATAGCATCTTATTTCTCCTTTTGTTCCTTGGACCAGTGTTCACACAGGCAGTGCCAAAAGGGATTAAAGAGCACCCAGAGAGGGGTGAATGTCTATTAAAAAAAGGGAATAGGAGTGGCATTGGAATGCCTACCAACAGGGGAATTCTTAAAGCCACAATCAAACACAAGCCCAGGAAAAAAAGCAGGCTATATGGCTCCATGCAGGATCTGATAAGACACAGTGGACCCTTCACTTTCATTTGCCATAGACTGATCTGGACAAAAGTGCTAAGATCTCAAGAAAACCACCAATTAAATTCAAGCCAATTGGAAAAGAATGTGGAAGGTGCTTTTTGCTTGTTTGTTTGTTTTTCTTAGCTTCTCACAATCAAGGAAATCTCTGTAATATCACTATCTGGATGGAAACACAAGAAACAGACAACTTAGAGGCTAAGTCCCAGATATTAAACTATAAAATACTAAAATATACAGTGAACAAAAATATATTAGAAGACACAGAAACAAGAAATGATTGCCAAGGCAAAGCAACAACATAAAAACCCAGAAACTATCAAGAGGACTGAATTTAAGACATACCAGAAAAAGACTTTAAAAAAATGTTCCTTAGTATTCTCAAAGAGATAAAGAAAAACATAGAGAAAGATCTAAAGGATATGTGGAAAACAATGAATAAGCAATATGATAATCTGAATAATGAGACAGATAATTTTAAACAGAACCACTGGAGATTAAGATCACAATACCTTAAAGGAAAAATTCCCAGGAGGATTTCTGTAGAAGATTCAACTTGGAAGAATAAAGAATCAATGATCATGAAAACAAGACAACTGAAATTATTTGGGCTGAGAAGCAGATAGAAAAGAACTGAAAAACACAAACACTACCTAAGCAACTGTTGGATAACATAGAATAACCCAGTGTATGAATTATGGGGATCCCAGAAGACGAAGAAAGAGTAAAAGTGCCAGAATGAATTTTCAAACCAATAATGGCAGAAAACTAGTCTATTATAATGAAAGGCATGAATATACACATTTAAGAATTCCAACAAACCTCACACAGGATAAACTCAAAGAGAAACATGCCTAGAAACTAATAAATCAAACTTTCTAATGCCAAGAACAAATAGTGAGTTCTGAAAGCTGCAAAAGAAAAGCAATGAGTTATATACAAAGGAATTCCAATAAGATTAAATGCCAATTTTTCATCAGAATCCAAGGAAGCAAGAAGGCAGGTGGAACAAGTAAATGAAGTGCTGAGAGAATATGATTATCAACCAATAATTTTATATCCAGTGTGATAGTCTCTCAAAAATGAGGAAGAGATTAAAACATTCCTAGATAAGCAAAATCTGAGTAAGTTTGTCTCCTGTAGTCCTACCCTCCAAACATTGCTTAAGGGGGTTAATGCAGATAAAAGGAAAGGACACTAGACAGTGTATCAAAGAATCAAAGAATAAATACAAGTATGGGAGTTGGAGGGGGTGATGTATATGGGAATCCCCTATATTTTTTTATGTAACATTTATGTAATCTAGATTCTTTAAAACTTAAAAAAAAAATAAAAAAAAAGAACAATTGATTGTGGGAACATGACATAGGATTAAGTAGATAAGGCTCAGTGTTTTCACAAAAAACAACAGAGAAGGAGCCAAAAGCTGCCCAAGGGACCTGTTTTGGGGGTCAGTAGATCAGGACAGTGCTGCACAACTCCCAGGATTTAGAGGGACAGAGATATGAAGAAGCTAAAACAACAAACTGAGTTACTAAACCTCCCAGCTGCTGAGAAGGTCCCCACCCAGCCCTGAGATATTCAGCAGGGGTGTAACCCTTGGTGCATGGCAGCTGACTGAGAGGAGAGCAGAAATCTTCCTCCCTGCCACCTGTTATAAAGGAAAAGGGAGGGGGAGTTGTGGGGTTTTTCTTCAGTGAATTCAGCCAGCAGAAACCAAATTGAATCTCAGATCTGCCCAGACAAAACATAGAAAAATGGAGAGAGCTACACCTCCAGGGAAAGGTGCATCAATAAGCACCATCTGATGGCTTGTCTGGAAATTACATGGACAAAACTGCTTTTAGAGATCTCTTTATCCCACCTATTGGAGAAAGTCGGAACCTCATTAGTGAGTCCCTAGCATGATTTTGATAACATAGCATGGGCAATTTTAAAGACATAGGATAAGTTGAAACAAATATCAAAGAGCTGTGAAAAAATAATAGCAATAGGCAAGAGAAAGAAATTGGGCATTAGAGTACATTCAACAACATATTAGATATCTAGATATCAGCAAAAAATTACAAGCCATACTAGGAAACAGGCATAGGAACAAATCAAATATCCTGAAAAGATATAAGATTTAAGAAAATTAATCAATGATAATCACAAAACAATCCTAAGTCAATTTAAATAATTGAAAGAAAATATGACTAAAGAGATAAAGGATATTAAGAAGACACTAGGTGATCATAAAGAAAAATTTGAACATCTGAAAAGAAAAGTAACCAGCCTTATGGGAATGAAAGTGATTAAAAATACATTAGAGGCACATAAAAGCAGAATTGAACTCCTAGAAGACAGAATTAGTGAAGGAGAAGAGAAAGAGAAGAGAATGGAAGAAAATGGAACAGGGTCTCAAAGAATTGAGTGACAAAACAAACACAAAAACATATGCATTATCAGAAAGAATAGTTGAGGAAATAATGACTGAAAACTTCCCTACTTGGATATCAATATCCAAGAAAGACAATGCACTCCAAAGAAAATAAACATGAATAGACCTACCCTGAGACACCTACTGTTCAGAATGACAAATATCATAAATAAAGAGAAGATTCTGAAAGCAGCAAGAGAAAAGCAAAGCATCACATACAAGGGAAACTCAATAAAATTAAGTGCCAACCTCTCATCAGAAGCCAAGCATGAGAGAAGGAAGTGGTATGATATATTTAAGATATTGAAAGATAAAAATTGTCAGCAAAGAATTCTGTATCTAGCAAAGCTGCCCTTCAAAAATTAAGGGGATTTCAAAGTCTTCACAGAGAAATAAAAATTGATAGAATATGTTATCAAAAGACAAGAATTACAAGAGATACTAAAGGAAGTGCTGCAGCCTGAAAGGAAAAACAAAGGTGAGAGACCTGGAGAAGAATATAGAAATGAAGAATATTAGAAAGGGAAAAGAGATAGACTATAGTATGATACAATAACAGTAAGCAAAGGTTCAACATGGGTGAAGTAAGTAATGCCTTTAGAATGATAACATTGACTGTAATGGCTTGAACTCCCCAATCCAAAGACACAGACTGATAGAACAGTTAAAAAAAAAATGACCCATCTATATGTTTTCTACAGTAGACTCACCTAAGATGTAATGACATAACCAGGTTAAAAGTGAAAGGCTGGAAAAAGATATTCCATGCAAATAGTAAAAAAAGAAAAGACCTGGAGTAATGATATTAATATTGGACAAAATTGATTTTAAATGGAAAACTTTTGTAAGGAATGAAGAAAGTCATTATATATTAAGAAAAGAGCAATTCAACAAGAAGAAATAACTATTCTAAATATTTATGCACCTAACCTCAGTGCCCCAAGATACATGAAGCACACACTGGCAAACCTGAAGGTAGAAATAGATGTCTCTACAATAATATATGGAGATTTCAATATGCCACTCTCAGTATTGGTTAGACTATCTGGAGAGAGTATAAATAACGGAACAGAAAGCTTGAATAATATGATAAATGAACTAGACCTAACAGATATCTTTAGAACATTGTACCTCAAACAGCAGGATATAAACATTTTACAAGTGCTCATGGATCCTTCTCCAAGATAGATCATATGTTGGGTGACAAGACAACTCAATTAATTTAGAAAGATTGAAATTATACAAAGCACTTTCTCTGATCTTAACAGAATGAAGCTGGAAATCAATGATAGATGGAAAAAGGGATAATTCATAATTATATGGAGATTAAACAATAGACTCTTAAAAATTGAGTGGGTCAAAGAAAATTGCAAGATAATTCAGCAAGTATCTTGAGATGAATTAAAATGAGAACACAACATATCAAAACCTATAGGGAAGATGGTGTTAGTGTAGGAGGGCCCACACTGCAAGCTCCCAGAGCAAGGCGGATTGTGGACGGGATCCTGCCCGGGGGTTTGTGCTGTGCATGCGTGGAGTGAGAAGCTTGGGACATCTATCTGCACGGATCAATGGCATGGACGGAACGGTAGAGATTCGTGAGTTTTAAGGCTGCCGGTGGTGGTTGGCAAAGACGGCTGAGCCCCGCAGTTAGGGAGGAAAAATAAAATAAAATAAAACGGCCATTTGGAGGCGCGAGCAGGGTGAAAAAGTTTTATTTTCTGGGGATCTGGCTGCCTGGCGCCCCTTGGACCTTGTGTGAACAGAACAACCGAGCTAATCAGCACCCGGTGAACCGGAGGGGGGATTCTGGTCGGGGAATGGAGCTGATTTCCCTAGTGACCCAGTGATAAGACCCAGGCTGCTGTGGAGCCAGGAAGAAGGGACACTTCCCAAAAGAGGGAGGGTTCTGTTGGAGGACAGGGAAGGGTATTTTTTATTTTTAGACATCGATCTGGCTGCCTGTACCACCCCATAGCTTCAGGGAGCAGATAAGCTGACCTGAAGCAGCATCAGGCTGAGATCAGACGCGAATCTGCACTCAAACTGATTTACTTAGCAGCCTGGTGACGCTTGAGCTCGGCTCCAGAAGGGGCGGAATCGGCCGTCTTTAGCACTCCTCACTGACTAACATCAGAGCTACAGCTCACCTGGGGAGTACAGAAAGTGGCACGTGCTTGATTAATTTCCACGGGCCTAGTTAGCATCCCTTCCATAAGGGGGTTGGTCTAGAGGAGGAATTATTTTGGGTCTTGCATTTTGCTAAAAAAAAAAAAAAAAAAAAAAAAAAAAAGTGATAAGGTCACTCCAATAAATGAAAAATAAATTCTTTTTAATTTAGTTTAATAACTAAAAGCTGCTTCAGGACCTGCCTATAAAACCCTGTGGTGAAATTGATTGATAAACACAAGTAGGCAGGAAGGATCCACGTGAACCCTAGGGGAATCATTGACCCCCCTTAACTCTGTTTGACTGCTTTCCTGAGTGGATATTTGGTTTCTCTCTGTTACTTTATGGTCTCTTGCTATTCTTTCCTCTTTCCTCCTCCCTTTCTTTTCTCTTCAATTTTTTTTTTTTTTTTTAGTTAGGTGCTGCCAGCTTGTCGTTTCTTTGCTGGGCTTCTTTGTCAGTAACTTCCCACTCATTGTATATATTGATTTTGTATTACAAACTATCACTTATCCTTCCTGCATCTTTCTGCCTTCTCTTTTCTGTTGTGGCTCTTAGAGACAACATTTTTTCATAGGCCCACAACTTAAGGGTGTCAATTTCTATTTCATCTATTTTGTTTTCTTCTTTTTTTTTATTAGTATTAATTTTTTCCTTTCAGACCTTTCTTTACTATTTCTCTCTCTCCTCATATTTCTAGCCTTCTAAATCACTATATATATATTCCTCCATTTGTTTTCCCAGTCCATTGTAGGAACTCCATATTTTTTCCTAGTACTCTACACTGCCTACACAAGTTAAATATTCATCTCATTAAGTCTCATTTTGCCCCTCTTCTAACTTTTATCAATATTACTATTATCCTTCTGCCTTCCTTACATCTTTTGATTCCTCTGGCCCTAACCTTTTGCCTTCAAGGGAACATAGAAAGAAGCAAGGAAATAAAATAAGAAGAAAAACTGCCAAAGAGAAAACTTAACTCACACGCAGAACCAACAGCTAAATAAAATTCTAGAGCATAGAGAAAAGCTAATCAACTGAACAAACCCATCAAGATAATATGATGACCAGAGGGCAACAGAAAAATACAAATGACTCTGAGAAACTGGAAAACATGGACCAGTCCAGTGCACAAAATAAAAACCAGGAAGCAATGCAGAACATCGAACAACTAATCAAAACTATCCAAACAAATATCATGGACCAACTTAAAGAACTGAAGGAAGAGATTAAGGATATAAAGAAGACACTGGGAGAACATACTGAAGAAATAGCAAACATGCCTAAAAAGGTAATGGAGACTTCCGGGAAGATGGCGGACTAGAAAGACACAGGAATCTCTTCTCCAGAAAAATAGCTAGAGGACAAGCTGAAACAGCCCCGAAAAAGATCTTCTAGGGTTTAGGACAGCAGGTGAAGGCTGTGGACCACCCAGAGGAGAGAGGGACCGAAGAGGGAAATCGTGACTACAGAACTCCTGGACTAAGTGCTGAGGACACCATGAGAGAGGGGAGAGAGAGCTTGGGGCTGACCCTGCTTTGGACTCCCAGGTTTGGTCTGCCCTGTCCCGAGAGCCCTTACATGTCCAAAAAGCACACCGTACCCCATGAACTTTCATGTCCAAAAAGCACACCGTACCCCAATAAGAATAAATCAAAATAGACCTACACCAAGACACATATTATTCAGAATGTCAAATGTAAAAGATAAAGAGAAAATTCTCAGAGCAGCAAGAGAGAAGCAAACGATCATGTACAAAGGACATCCAGTAAGACTTTGTGCAGATTTCTCTTCAGAAACCATGGAGGCAAGAAGACAGTGGTATGATACAATTAGGAAACTGAAAGAGAAAAACTGCCAGCCAAGAATTCTTTATGCAGCAAAACTGTCCTTCAAATATGAAGGTGAATATAAAGTATTCACAAACAAACAGAACTAAGAGAGTTTGCAAAAGAGAATCCACTTTTGCAGGAAATATTAAAGGAAGCCTTAGAACCTAAAAGAAAAAGACAGGAGAAAGATTCTACTTAATTCTAATTAACCTCTTCCAAAAAATAGAAGAAGGAATATTGCCTAACTCATTCTATGATGCCAGCATTACCCTAATACCAAAACCAAATAAAGATACCACAAGAAAGGAAAATTATAGACCAATTTCTCTAATGAACCTAGATGCTAAAATCCTTAACAAAATACTTACTAATCGCATTCAACAATATATCAAAAGGATTATACACCATGACCAAGTGGGTTACATCCCGGGTAAGCAAGGATGGTTCAATATAAGAAAATCAATCACTGTAATACACCACATAAACAAACTGAAAGAAAAAAATCACATGATTATCTCTATAGATGCAGAAAAAGCATTTGACAAAATACAGCACTGTTTCCTCATAAAAACACTACAAAGATAGAAACAGATGGAAACTTTCTGTAAATGATAAAGGGTATATATGGAAAACCCAAAGCTAACATCATTTTCAACGGTGAAATCCTAAAAGCCTTCCCTCTGAGATTGGGAACAAGACAAGGATGCCCACTATCACCACTCCTATTTAACATTGTCTTAGAAGTACTTGCAAGAGCACTCAGACAAGAAAAGGACATAAAAGGCATCCAGATTGGAAAAAGAGAAGAAAAAATTTCATTTGCAGATGACATGATCCTATACATAGAAAGCCCTGGGAAATCTACAACAAGGCTTCTAGAACTTATAAAGGAGTTCAGTAATGTCGCAGGCTATAAGATCAACGCTCAAAAATCAGTAGCATTTCTGTACACCAAAAACGAGCAAACTGAGGAGAAAATCAGGAAAAAAAATACCATTTACAATAGTAAATAAAAGAATCAAATACCTAGGAATAAATATAACTAAAGATGTAAAGGACTTATATACAGAAAACTACACAACACTGTTAAAGGAAATCAAAGAAGACTTAAATAAATGGAAAAATACTCCCTGTTCATAGATAGGAAAACTGAACATTATCAAGATGTCTATCCTACCCAAACTAATCTACAGATTTAAAGAAATCCCAATAAAAGTCAACACTGTATTTTTTAAGGAACTGGAAAAACTAACCACAAAATATATTTGGAGAGGCAAGAGTCCCTGAATTGCCAAAGACATATTGAAAAAGAAAAATGAAGTTGGAGGTATCACACTACATGACTTTAAAACATACTACAAAGCTACAGTGATCAAAACTACATGGTATTGGCCCAAGGATAGACCTACTGACCAATGGAACTGAATTGAGAGTTCTGAGATAGATCATCGCATATACAGTCATCTGATATTTGACAAGGCCATGAAGCCATCAGTTGGGAGAGAATGGCCTCTTTAACAAGTGGTGCTTGGAGAACTGGATATCCATATCCAAAAGAAGGAGAGAAGAGTACCATCTCACACTTATACAAAAATCAAATCAAGATGGATCAAAGATCTAAATTTAAGAGCCAAAACCATAAAGACCTTGGAAGATAATGTAAGGAAGGACCTACAAGGACCTTGTAATAGGAAATGGTTTCATGAACTTCACAGCCAAAGCACGAGCAGCAAGAGAAAAAAATAGATGAAAGGGATCTCATCAAAATTAAAAACGTCTGCACCTCAAAGGGTGTTATTAAGAAAACAAAAAAGCAGTTTACCCAATGGGAAAAAATATTCGGCAACCATATATCTGATTGGAGCCTAATATCCTGCATATATAAAGAAATCTTACACCTTGAAAATAAAAGGACAAACAACCCATTTAAAAAATGGGCAAGTGACCTGAAAAGACACTTCTCCAATGAAGAATTACAAATGGCTAAAAAGCACATGAAAAAATGATCAACATCGCTTGCTATCAGGGAAATGCAAATCAAAACTACAATGAGATACCATATTACACCATTCAGAATGGCAGCTATTGAAAAAACAAGAGACACTAAATGTTGGAGAGGATGTGGAGGAATAGGAACCCTCATCCACTGCAGGTGGGACTGCGGTATGATCCAGCCACTGTGGAGGACAGTTTGGCGGTTCCTCAGAAAACTAGCAATAGATCTTCTGTATGATCCAGCAATTCCACTACTGGGGATATACACAGAAGAACTGAAAGCAAAGACACAAAAAGATATATGCACACCAATTTTCATAGCGACATTGTTCACCATTGCCAAAAGTTGGAATCAGCCCCGGTGCCCATCAACAGACGAATGGATAAGCAAAATGTGGTACATACATATAATGGAATATTACTCAGCTGTAAGAAGCGACAAAGTGCTAACACATGGAATAACGTGGATGAATCTTGAAGACCTCATGTTGAGTGAAGCAAGCCAGGCACTGAAGGATGAACAGTATATGACCTCACTGATCTGAACTGAGGAAAGTGAGCAGTCTCTGAGAACCATTGTCTGAAAGATAGGTTAACAATGGAGAGTAAGAGAAGAGCAGGCTTTGAGCCATCACCCATATGGACATAATCTTTGGTAAAGGGATAGAATGTGGTTGCATATTGGGGGATGGGGCAGATGAGTGGTGGTGTTCCTGGGTTTGGTGGTGCAGCACTGGCGGTTGGGTGGATTAGGAAGGGCAGGTTCAAATCCCCAGGGCATGTAACCATGATCTTGACATTCCATGGGTCGGGAGAGGGTGGTATCATGGGCACTGGGGGGCTGGGGGGAAGGGAACAGTCAAGATCTAATGGGGTGTTTGGTGGTCATGGAGATGGTTTTTCATTACCTTACAGTATTGGACACAGGACATGGTAAATATCTTCAAAATTATTAAACTGTATCATCTAAATTGTAAACTATACTGTAAATCACTGACAATGTTTAGTTGCTATATTTTGCTATCTGTATAACACTTATAACAATGCTAACATCCAAAAAAAAGGGGGGCATTAATATGGGGTGGGGAAGGGGGGTGGTTTGGTATCTGGGAGTCTCCGGCACTCCGTGTGTGACTCTTCTGTGACCTAAAACTTCTTTGAAAATTAAATGAAAAATTGGGAGACAATGGGGATTGAGAGGGGGAAGGTGTCACAGCACACCAGACATCCGATAACACAGTCATAAAAGGAAGGAAAGAAAATAAAAGAGAAAGAAAAAAAAAAAAAGAAAAATATATATATATATTTAAAAGCATTTCCTTTGCTTTTTTGTCCATTTTTTGAATGTCCCAATCCGCTAATTATATTTTATTTTGTTTTGTTTTTTGTTAGATTATTTGTTTTTTTTACCTTCCCTTTTCTTTTCTTTTCCCCCTGATTTTCCTTATGTTGGTCTCTTGCATGTAAGCTTATCATACTTTTTTCTTTTTCCTAGTAAGTGTATTTGATTATTTTATGGACTACATGTTCATGGAGGATTTGGAACACAGAAGGGTTACAATGGGTACTGCAGGGGATTATTGGTGGGGGGTGTCTGGGAGGGGGGTTTCATGGGAATTAGTTCATCTGAATATACATGAAAGATATACAAAATCGATCAAAAGATCAAAAGATGGGGCATGGTCACGATGGGTGGACAATCACACAATAAATGAGGGAATCTGAATTCCTAGCCTGGAGAGCTCTGCCACAGTCTCCAAGGGAGCAGCAATAGTCCTCTGAGTGCAGGGATAGTGTCTGTCAAAAGAGGATGACCCACTGATGTGTTCTTTTTATTGATGATTACCCTTGTGAGTCTTTGCTCTTGTAACTGAGACTTAGCTTGCTGTTGTGGGGTGCCTAAGGTTTGCCACCTGAGAGCCTCCTTGTTGCTCAAATGTGGCCTCTCTCTAAGCCAAACTCAGCATATGAATGCATTACATTTCCTCCAACATGGGACATGACTCCCGGGGATGAGCCTCCCTGGCAACAAGGGATTAATACCAAGTGCCATCTGGCAACACAACTGGAAAAAGACCTTGAATTAAAGGGGGAAAAGGTAAAGACAAATGAGTTCAAGTGGCTAAGAGACTTCAAAGAGAATCAGGAGGTCATCCCAGAGGTAACTCTTACGCACACCTCAGTAGGAGCTCATAGAACATCTAAGTGCCTATCACCCCACACTGAGGGCCTCCTGAGAGCTCTGGAGACACTCAGGTCCTATATAATCGGGGAGAGCCCCAGAGACTGATGCCTTATCAGTGGGCTCTATTTTGGAATCTGTGCTCCTGAGAGTGACAGAATTGGACTTAAATAAGTCCTTCCTGCACATGGTTCATCAGTCCCTTCAATTCAAACCTATATGTGATGCTGGAGTTTTTAGGTATACTTCCAGAGACTGGAGCCTCTGGCCTACCTATGTGCCAGGTGTGCGTGGAATCTTGGTGGTGCTGCAACTCCTACCCTACAGCTCAATGGACTCATCTAAGCCTCCTGGCAAGGAGACAACGATGGGCAATGGCCATCCCAGGGAATGGAGAGGGCCTGCATCTGCAGGCAGGATCATCCCACCCATCATATCCATTGGATGTAAGCCCTCTCTCACTTGGAGTTGGAGTGGACATCACCATCCCAGTCCCCTCAGGATTAGGGGAAGTACTATGGATTAGAGTGGACTTGATGGTATTCTGTTGTTCACATATGGTGATTCTAGCAATGGAAGAAATTATAACAATGAGGTGGAGCCAGTGGCCACTTGACACTTTTGGGGCAGGGAGGGGACAAACAGTTGAAATACAGGGACTTCTTTGGGTTTTGTAGGTTGTCCTGCGTACCGTTGTGGCAATGGATGTAAGCCATTTTAAATCAGCACACACCACTACGAACTGTGTGGGAGAGAGTGTTGTCTACGGTGTGAACTGTGGTCTATGGTTGGTGGCAAGGCCCCAGGATGTGTAAGTCCATGAGGGTGGTGGGCCACACTTCTGGGAGATGTTTGTGTGGGATGTGGTGGGAGGTGTGGGAGGTGGGCAACATGGGAATCCCAGTGGGTTCCGTGTAATATTTTGGGTAATCTAAGCACCTCTTAACATATATTTATACATATATATAAATAATATTTTTGTAAGCAAATGCACATATATGCATATATATTTATATTTCACTTTACAAATGTTGGTATGTATTGTGAAAATTTTTATTTTTACCTACAATAATAAAAAAAGAAACCTACAGGATACTGCAAAGTTAGTGCTGAGAGGGAAATTTATTGCCCTCATTGCTTACTTTAAAAAGGAAGAAAGACCTAAAATTGATTATCTAACTGTACACCAGGAAGAACTAGCAAAAGAACTGCACACTAATCCAAAACAAAGCCAAAGGTAAGAAATAGTAAAGATTAGAGCAGAAAGAAATTAATTTGAGAAAAGAAAAGAGAGAGAGAAAATCAACGAAATCAAAAGTTGGCTCTTTGAGAGGATCAACAAAATTGACAAACCCTTAGCTAGACTGACAAAGAAAAAAAGAGAGAAGACACAAATAAATAAAATCAGAAATGAGAGGGAGGACATTACCACTGACCTTGTAGAAATAATAAAGTTCATAAGAGGATACTATGAACAACTATATGCCCAAAAACTAGAAAATGTAGATGAGATGGAAAAATTCCTGGAAACACATGAACCACCTATACTGACTTTAGAAGAAATAGAAGACCTCAATACAACAATCACGAATGAAGAGATTAAAGCAGTCATCATAATCATCCCAAAGATGAAAAGCCTAGGACCAGATGGCATTACAGGTGAATTCTACCAATTATTCAAGGACCATCTAGTAACAATCTTGTGTAAGCTATTCCAAAAAATTGAACAGGAGCAAAAGTGCTCAAGCTCATTCTATGAAGCCCATATCACCCTAATAACATAACCAGTGAAAGATACTATGAAAACAGTAAAATTATAAACCAATTACTCTAATGAATATAGGTGCAAAATTTATCAACAAAATATTTGCAAAGAGAATCCAAAAGCACATAAAAAGTATTATACACCACAATCAAGTGAGTTTCTTCCAGGTATGCAAGGATGGCTCTACACAAGAATATCAATTTGTGTAATAAACAGCATTGATAAATTGAAGAAGAAAAGGCACGTGATCCTCTCAATTGATGCAGAAAAGGCATTTGACAAAATACAGCACCCTTTCTTGATTAAAAAAAAAAAAGCACTCCAAAAGATACTCAATATGGTAAAGTGTGTATATGAAAACCTACAGCTAGCATTGTCCTCAATGTGAAAGACTGAAAGCTTTCCCTCTGAGATCAGGAACAAGACAAGGAAGCCCACTGTCACCATTATTACTCAATATTGTGCTATTACTTCTAGCCAGAGCAATTAGGCTAGACAAAGAAATAAAACGCACTCAAATAGGAGAGGAAGAAGTAAAACTTACATTATTCGCTGATGACATGATCCTATATCTAGAATATCATGAAAAATCCACAACAAAACTACTAGAATTAATTAACAAGTTAAGCAACGTGGAAGGATCCAAGGTTAATTCACAAAAATAGTGTTTCTATACATTACTGATGTGCAATTGAGGAGGAAATCAGAAAAAAAAAACATTTCTAATAGCGACTAAAACAATCAAATATTTACATATAAAATTAACCAAGGATATAAGGGACCTATATTCAGAAAACTACAAAACATTGCTAAAATAAACCGAAGAAGACTTAAATAAATGGAAGAACATTCTGAGTTCATGGATTGGAAGAACAAATATTGTAAGATGTCAGTTCTACCCAAAATGATTTACAGATTAAATGCAATCCAAATAAAAATCCCAATGGTCTTTTTTGCAGAAATGGAAAAGCCAATAATCAAATTTATTTGGAAGGGTAAGTAGCCTTCCAAAAATACCCCCCAAAAAAATCTTTAAAAAGAACAAAGTTGGAGAGCTCACCCTTCCTGACTGTAAAGCATATTACTTAGCTACAGTGGTAAAAAAAAACAGCTATGGTAGAGGCATAAGGACAGACAGATTGACCAATGGAACTGAATTGAGAACTCAGAAATTGAACCTCACATCTACAGTCAAGTGATTTTTGACAAGGATGTTAAACCCACCCAGCTGGGCCAGAACAGTCTATTCAACAAATGGTGTTGGGAGAAATGGATAGCCATATCCAAAAGAAAGAAAGAAGACTTCTACCTCACACTTTAAACAAAAATTAACTCAAAATGCATGAAGGTCTTAAATATAAAAATAACCATAAAACTCCTAGAAGAAAATGTAGGAAAACATCTTCAAGATCTTGTGGTAAGTGGCAGTTTCTTAAAACTTATGCCCAAATCACAAGCAACAAAAGAAAAAATAGATAAATAGGACTTCCTCAAAATTCAACAATTTTTCACCTCAAAGGGCTTTGTCAAAGAGGTGAAAAGGCAGAGGAATCAGTGGGAGAAAATATTTGGCAATCACATATCTGATAAGCATTTAATACACATGATATATAAGGATATCATACAACTCAACATTAAAAAGACAAAGTATCCAATTAAGAAATGGGCAAAAGGCTTGAAAACCAACTGTTCAAAGAAGAAATATAAATGGTGAAGAAACACATGAAAAAATGTTCTACATTACTAGCAATTAGGGAAATGCATATCAAAACTATAATGAGATAGTTCACACCTATTAGACTGGCTGCTATTAAAATGTTGGAGAACTGTAAATGTTGAAGAGGATGTGGAGAGATAGGAATGCTTATTCACTGTTGGTGGGAATGTAGACAAGTACAGACACTGTGGAGGACTGTTTGGCAGTTCCTATGGAAGTTTAATATAGACTTGCCATGGAACCTGGCAATACCATTGCTAGGTATATTCCCAGAAGAACGGAGAGCAGTGACAAGAATAGATATTTGCACACTGATGTTCATAGCAGCATTATTCATGACAGACAAAAGTAGGAAACAACCTAGGTGTCTATGAACTGATGAATGGATAAACAAATTTTGGACTATACACATGATGGAATATTATGCAGGAGTAAAAAGAAATTAAGTTGTTAAACATATGACAACATGGATGAACCAGGGGGACATTATGTTGAATGAAGCAAGCCAGACACAAAAGGACAAATACTGTATGATTGCCTTATTGATTCATTTTAATTAAATACTAAATATAAAAATCAAGAAAATATTTTGAATGTTTTTCCAGCTATCTCTTTTCTAATGATGTCTGCATGTCCCTGTTTTTCAGGCTATAGATGATAGTATTCAGGGTGGAGGTTATACAGTGTAAAGCACAGATGTCAACCATTTCAGTGAATATGAAAATTCAAAATTGTTTGCTCTATATGTAATAATCCCAGAAAATAGGAACAGCTTCACCATGATGAGATAGGGTAGGCAGGTCTGCAAAAGTTTTATTCTGCCTTTTGCAGTTAGGATTCTTAAAACAGTGGGAAATAATGTGAATATAAAATACATTCCCTGGAACAAGAAAGTGTAAGCAGCGATGGAACATCACAGAAGAACTGACACATTATGTTGGGATCACCAAACCTGACAGAGAATGTACCTGCTGCATGAATGAAGCCATAGATGCATGCATTGAACCACACGTCACCATCTGCACATAGGTTCCTCTATGCATAATGCCCTATTAGTGCAGAGGATGGCAGATGACAGCATAGCCATCATAGGACATCACTATAAGCAGAGCAATCTCTGTACCAGTAAAAAAACAACAAACTTGTGAGGCATATCCTATGAAGGAGATAGAATGGCTGTTTGTCAGAGAGTTCATGACAGAGTTGGAAACAGTGGTAGAGAAATAGAAGATATTAATCAAGGACAAATTCTTCAGGAAGAAATTCTTGGGAACTTGGAGACGATGGTCAATGGTTGTGATGGTGATAAGGAGGAGATTCCCCATCACTGCTACTGGGTAAATGACGAAGAGTGTGGCGTAGAGTCTCTGTAGCATTCAGTCATCAGTGAATCCCATGAGCAAGAATTCCATTATGCTGTTGATACTGATAAATTTCTCAGTCATTCTGATTCTTCAGAAAATAGAAAAAACAAAACACAGCATTCTCATTCACAAATTTCATCTGTTCTCTTCTGCTAGTGCCTTAATACTTTCTGTTATAAATAGTGTGCTTTGGGTTATAGGCCAATAAGGAGTAATTCCATAAGTAAAATAAGTTTCCTTTTAAATGTGTAAAGTGAGTTATAATAATATGAATACTAATAAATCTGTGTGTGATTTGAGTATAAACAGCAAAGGGCTACTTCACTTGATGTACTTTTGAAATATGGAAGGCAGAGGTAATGGTTTTGGAGCATATTAGAAATATACCAGAGCAAAATTTCTTTACTAAAATGAACAAAATATGTCCTTTTTCTCTTAGTGTTTTTTTCTTTTTCAAAAAATCCTTAGATATGTGTGGCACTGCTCTTAGCACCCAACAGAAAATATTTCAATTTCCCCCAAAGGAAATCATTTATATATTAAAGATCTGTGGAAAATGATGCAGGAAAATTGACTTATAAAGTAATGAAAACATATATTGGTATATCTTTTGTTAAATCCATCATTAAAATCACTATACATTGCCTGGATTTATATAAATTTTATGTACCTGTATATATTTGCACACATCCATGTAATATAGTCATCTATAAATGAATTATATGTTCATGTGTGTGCTTAGATTTGAAAGTGCTGTTGGAAAAAATATCCAAGTTTAATATCTAATCCCACTCTTTTCTTCCCTTAAAAGTGTGGTGGACCTTGTTCTCTTTGAGCTACAATGGTGGAGTTAGTATTTTGATATATTTGAATATAAACATTGTCACTGGTTTCTGGGTTCTCTGTTAGTGTCCTCTAGAGTTGGACAGTTTATTATCAGTATTGTGATGGGAGGGTTTATCCATTCAGAAAATCAGAACCAAGCCAGTCATATGTGTGTCAGTCATATAGCTAGGAAGGGTTCAAATTCAGCAATGCAAAGACCAAGTCTATTTCCACATCACCCATTGCCCAAGGTTATGCAAGAATCAAATAATGGCTAGAATCTGTGCTAGAGCTCAAATGTTTCCCTGGTGCCCTGGAAGTAGAGAGGAAGGTGACATTCTCTCTACCTTCCTTCTGCTATACAACCTTTAAAGCAACCAGGACCCCCTGCACAACAACTGATAGGCAGAAGGGTGTTCCCCTCTTCCAGGCAGTTTCCCAGACAGTGCTTTCCTCTCTCCCCCACCACCACACACCCTCTCTTGTTGTTATCTCCAGGTCCTAAATAATAAAGCTCATACCTGACTGTCTTTTGGTTCTTTTATATATTCAAACAACTCAATCAGTTGCCAGCTTTGGTTTATGTAACTCTGCCCCCTGCAATCACATACCTGGTTTCAGCAATTGTTAAGGAGATTTGAAAAGTGACTCTCTCATATTTAGCCTCTGAGACCCACCCTAACCAAGCTGATCCCAGCCCCAGTGATGCTGATACTCTAGCCCACTCCAAATTATCTGTTACTGGAAATTATCCAAAATGTGATACACAGTTCCCACCTGCTCCTGGGTACTGTGTCACCCCCACCAGGGACAGTGCTTACCTTCCTTCCCTTATCCAGGGATTGTGTCTATCTCCATCTCTAGGTTATGTGCCTCCCATACTCACCTCAGGTCAATGCCACCTTCCCTCTTTTACCTGGCTATGTTCTGTTTTCTCACCTTTTCTTTATTTAATCCTTCCCCATTCAGTTCTCAATCAGAATTCCAGATTTCACAGGCCTCTACTTCAGGGGAGTCCAGGAAAGTGGTTAACAGAGTAACTTTGGAGCTGATGGCCTGGGTTCAGATCAGGGATCTGTGATTTATTTGCCATGTGAGCTCGTATAACTGCCTTAAAGAATTTTAAAACTCATTTCTTTAACTGTTAATGGGGCAATGTTTGAAAGACTCAATAAGAAACTGGTTTTGAGGTAGGGCTGCAGGGATGGTCACTATTCTCACTATTTTTCTCCATCTCCCTCTGCCTCTGCCCATCCCAGTTAGATGATGACCCTTGGCATAATAGCAAACCTCAAGCATCCTCTTATTCCCTTGGCTTAATATGAAGATGGAATCACAACACAACAGAAGCCCTCTTCCTCTTTCCTCCTGGGCCCACACCAATCCTAAAATTTCCATCTTGATTCCTATTCATGCATCCCAAGATGTTTAATACTTTAGCCTCCAAAACACACATTGTCCTAAGGTCCCCCTATCTCATTTGTCCTCCCCATTGTGAACCCTTTTTGAAATTTGAGGGAGAATGCTGGCCATGAGTCCTGGGTTGGGTTCCCCCAGAAGCAGAACTGGAATATTTGAGGGCTGGCAATTACCTAGAACACAAGGAAGATGGAGTATGGAAGTGGGTTAGAGAATAGAAGGAAAGCAATAAGGGATGCATTAAAAGACAGATTACCACTGAGGCCACTGGCGATATCTAGGAGACAATGGAGAACATACCTCTGAGCTCTCCCACCCATGGAGCAAGGTAGCTGGGGTCTGAATCCTCTGACTACTCATACATTATTGGCAGAAGGCTAGTTGCCTGGTATGCAGGCCAGGAAGAAGCCCTCAGGTGGACAGTCACAGGTACATGCCATTGGCCTGGATTTGGATGAGGTATGTGAGGGGATGTGGGTGAGGCATGAAGAATGACTGCTAAAGTACATGATTAACAAGCCTTTCCAGTCCTTGTCAAAATATGCTTTTTTAGCCACTGCATCCCATGATGGAGAAGGAGGTCCTCATATGATTCATTAGAACCCACATTGCTGAATGGATTAAAGTTTCTAAGTAGCAGTACCACTGTTCCCCAAGGTCAGGACCCCACATCACCTTTCTATTCCACATACTCCCATGGCAGTAAGGTGGAGATGTAGGCAGGACCCTCTTCTCCTTTCTCACCTCTTTAAAAAAAAATAACCAGGAGACCAGAGACTTCAAGGTTGGCCCTATGAATCCCCATTTCTTGAACTTCTTTCCTTGTGGTCAGCCCAAAGTGGGCCTATCTCAATATTCATTTCAAGGTAGGAGGTGCCACCTAA
Source organism: Tolypeutes matacus (assembly GCA_026826555.1). Classification (NCBI taxonomy): domain Eukaryota; kingdom Metazoa; phylum Chordata; class Mammalia; order Cingulata; family Chlamyphoridae; genus Tolypeutes; species Tolypeutes matacus. The sequence continues at coordinate 157,661 of JAKSZT010054112.1, read as the reverse complement.
TCTTTGAGCCTAAGCTAGAAACATCTATGCATGTGAATCTAAGAAGGCACTCGGGGTGGGAGAAACATGACCCATACAGAGAGACACAGAGCAGTTGTGAACATAACTGTATGTTGGGGTGCTGTGAAAATCACACCATCTCCATGGCCTTATCTCCTTGACTGGACTGTCTCAAGATGTGTTGAGCCTTGGGATACCTGCAAGTGTGCTTTATATTCTAGCTTTATATCCAGAATATATAAAGAATATTCTAGCTTTATATCCAGAATATATAAAGAAATTCTCCATCTCAACACCAAGAAGAAAAAGAACCCAATTTAAAAATGTGCAAAAGACTTGAACAGACATTTTTCTAAAGAAGAAATACAAATGGCAAAAAGTACATAAAAAGATGCTCAACATCACTAGCCATTAGGGAAATGCAAATCAAAACCACAATGAAATATCATTACATATCTATTAAAATGACAGCTATTAGAAAAAAAGCAAAAACAGAAAACTACAAGTATTGGAAAGGATGTAGAGAAATAGAAACACATCCACTGCAGTGGTAATGTAGTAATGGTACAGCCAATGAGGAAGACAATTTGAAGGTTTCTCAGGATGCCAAGTATAAAACTGCCATATAACCCAGTAATCTTGCTACTGTATATAACCAGGAGAATTGAAAGCAGGGATACAAACAGACATTTGCACATCAATGTTCATAGTGGCATTATTCACAATTTCCCAAAAATGTAAATAGCACAAGTGTTAGTCAACTGATGAATGGACAAGCAAAATGTGGGATATACATATGATGGAATATTAGTCAGCTATGAGAAGGAATGAAGTCATGATGCACGTGACAAAATGCATCAACCTTGAGGACATTATGCAGTGAAATAAACCAGGCACAAAAAGACAAATATTGTACAAACTCACTATTATGAGCTAAATATAATGAGCAAACTCATGGAGTTAATATTTAAGAGGAGGGAAAATTACCCAACATATTTTATGAAGCCAACATCACCCTAATACCAAAGCCAGATAAAGATACTACAAGAAAAGAAAATTAGAGACCAATCTCTCTAATGAACATAGATGCAAAAATTCTCAAAATACTTACAAATCAAATTCAACAGCATATCAAAAGACTTATACATCACAACAAAGTTGGATTTATTCTAGGTATGCAAGGCTGGTTCAACATAAGATAATCTATAAATGTAATACACCACATTAACAAATTGAAAGAATAAAATCACATGATCATCTCAATCGAGGCAGAATAGGCATTTGACAAAATCCAGCATCCTTTATCTATAAAAACACTTCAAAACATAGGAATAGAAGGAAAATTCCTCAATCTGATAAAAGGCACATATGAAAAAACCCCAGCCAACATCATACTCAATGGGGAAAGGTTGAAAACTTTCCCTCTATGATCCAGAACAAGACAAGGAGGCCCACTGTCACCATTGTTATTCAATATTGTACTAGAAGTTCTAGCTAGGGCAAATAGACAAGAAAAAAAAAATTTAAAGGCATCCAAATAGGAAAAGAGGAAGTAAAACTCTCACTGTTTGTGGATGACATAATCCTGTATTTAGAAAATCCTGAAGTATGTGCAACAAAGCTACTTGAGCTAATAAATGAGTTCAACAATGTCACAAAAATCAGTAATGTTTTTGTACACTAGTACTGAACAATCCAAGGAGGAAATAAGGGGGAAAATTCCATTTATAATAGCAACAAAAAGACTGAAATACCTAGGAATTAATTTAACCGAAAAATGTGGGACTTATATGTAGAAAACTACAAAACAATGCTAAAAGAAAATTTTTAAGAAGACCTAAACAAATGGGAAGACATTCCATATTCCTGGATTGGGAGAATAAATATTGTGAACAGGTTAATCTCACCAAAAATGATTTATAGATTCAATGCAATAACAATCAAAATTCCAACAGCCTACTTTACAGAATTAGAAAAGATAATTACCAAATTCATTTGGAAGGGATAGTGCACTTAAATAGCCAAAAGCACCTAAAAAAGAAGAGCAATGTGGGAGGAATTTCACCGCCTGACCTTAAAATATATTACAAACTGCAGTGGTCAAAACAGCATGGTACTGGCATAAAGATAGACATATTGATCAGTGGAATAGAATTGAGAATCCATATATAAACCCTCACCTATATGGTCAATTGATTTTTGACAAATCTACCAAGTTAATGTTAATGGGAGAAAACTGTCTCTTCAACAAATGGTGCTGGGAGAACTGGATATCCATAACCAAAATAATTAAAGAGGACCTTTATCTCACTCCCTATACAAGAATCAACTCAAAATGGATCAAAGACCTAAATATAAAAGTTAGGGCCATAAAACTACTAGAAGAAAATGTAGGGAAACATCTTCAAGACCTTGTGGTAGGTGGTGGTTTTTTGTAACTTAAGCCCAAAACATGTGCATCAAAAGAAAAAAATAGATAAATGGGACCTCCTCAAAATTAAACATTTCTGCACCTCCCAGGACTTTGTCAAAATGGTGAGAAGACAGCCAACTCAATAGGAGAAAATATTTGGAAACCACATGTCAAATAAGGGTTTAATATCTAGGATATTCAAAGAGATGTTCCAACTCAACAATAAAAAGATAAACAACCCAATTAAAAACTGGGCAAAAGACTTCAATAGACATTTGCCCAAAGAAGAAATACAAATGGAAAAAAAAGACATGAAAAAATGCTCAACACCACTAATGATTAGGGAAATGCAAATCAAAACTTTAATGACATATCATTGCACATCTACCAGAATGGCCACTATTAAAAAGACAAAGAGCTACAAGCTTTGGAGAGGATGTGGAGAGATAGGAACACTTATTCACTGTTGGCAGTAATGTAGAATGGTACAGCCACTGTGGAGGACTGTTTAGTAGTCCCTAAAGAAGCTTAATATAGACTTGCCATGTCAACCTGAAATACCACTACTGGGTATATATCCAGAAGAATTGAGAGCAGAGACACGAACAGACATCTGCACACCAATGTTCATAGTGGTATTATACACAATTGCCAAAAGTTGAAAACAACCCTAGTGGCTATCAACTGATGAATGGATAAACAAACTGTGGTGTATTCACAAGATGGAATATTATGCCGCTATAAGAAGAAATGAAGTTGTAAAGCATATGACAACATGGATTATCCTGGAGGACATTATGTTGAGCAAAGCAAGCTAGACACAAAAGGACAAATACTGTATGATTGCATTACTATGAACCAAATATACTGTGTAACATATTGTATGATTCAAAAAAAATTTTTGTATGTATCCTGTGCATTTAATTGAGGAATGTATGTTTTATTCAACTGTGTTTTCTTTTTATTTTTAAATTATTGTCTATATTTTCAATTATTAAGTGTACCAAATAAAGTTTAAAAAAAAAGAAAAAGTACACAATTTAAAAATGGGCAAAAGTCTTGAAGAGATGATTGTCTGAAGTAGAATTACAAATGGTGAAGAAACACATGAAAAAATGTTCAACATCACTAGTGATTAGGGAAATGCAAATCAAAACTACAATGAGATATCATTTCATGCCTATTAGACTGACTGCTATTAAAAAGTCAGAAAACTGTAAATAATGGAGAGGATGTGGGGAGATTCACTCTTGGTGGGAATGTAGAATGGTACAGCCACTGTGGATGACACTTTGGAAGTTCCTAAGGGATTAAATATAGACTTGTCATGTGATCTGGCAATACAAATACTACGTATATATCCAGAAAAACTAAGAGTAGAGACACAAACAGACTTCTGCACACCGATGTTCATAGCAGCCTTATTAATGATTGCCAAAGTTAGAAACAACCCAGGTGTTCATCAACTGGTGAATGGATAAACAAATTGTGGTGTATACACCCAATGGAATATTATGCAGTGGTAAGAAGAAATGAAGTTGTGAAGCATATGACATGGATGAACTTGTAAGACATTACATTGAGTGAATCAAGCCAGACATAAATGGACAAATACTGTATTATTGTGCTATTATGAACTAAATATATTGTGTAAACTCATGGAATTAATAATTAGAATATAGGTCACCAGAAAATAGAAGAAGCGTAGAGAATGGAAAGCTAAGGGTTATTCTGTGCAGAATTGGTAGAAAGCTTGCTTATAAATCTTTGGAAATGAATAAAAATGCTTAAAGCATATCATGATGTTTGTAACTAGCAGTTCTATTATATGGGTATGACAGTAGTTGAAAGGGAAAGTCTAAGATCATGTATATTACTAGAAAGAAAGCTAAAAACTGTAACATGGGACTCCATAAGATAGTAAAGCCTCATGTAAAACATGAATATGGGTGATATTGCATATATAAGACTGTTTTTACAAAATATAAATACAAATATACTAGAGAGAAGGAAAAGATTGCAGCTATTTATGTCAGGGGAAGCATAGAGAGATTAGGAGGTGATGAGTTTTGCTTTTTTGTTTGTTTTTTTGTTTATTATTATTATTACTATTATTGGAATAATGAAAGTGCTCTAAGAATGAAGTTATGAATGCACATATATGTGATTACACCCAATACAATTGATTGGACACTTTGGATGGATTTGTGCTTTATTAATATGTATCAATAAAATAGATTTGTTAAGAAAAAAATGCACAGTGTGCAACCAAAGAGTTCAAGATAAACAAAAAATAGGAAATGATGGCCCATCCAATGAATGAAGATAAAATTACAAAAACACTAACAAAGATGAATGTGAACAAATTGAACAAAGCCTTTAAATAATGATCTTTAAAATATTCAAGAAGATCAGGGAAAACAGAGAATGAACCAAGGATTTCAGGAAAATAATGAATGGGCAACATGATAGTAAAGAGATAGAAATTTTATAAAGAAGTCAAACAAAACTACTGGAGTTGAACACTACAGTAACTGAAATAAAAAATGCTGAGGACGGTTTTAAGAAGAGATTGGAATGGGCAGAGAAATAATCAGTGAATCTGAAGAAAAGACACCATCAAGCATATCAATACATGCATTATGAGAGTTACAGATAGAGAAGAAAGGGTCAGAAGGAATATTCAAAGAAATAATTGGGGAGAACTTACCAAAATTAGCAAAAGACATGAATATGCACATCCAAGAAATGTAAAGAACACCAAACATGATAAAGATGAAGAAAAATATACTTCATCATATATTGATCATATTATTGGACACAAAGACAAGAAGAGACTTCTGAAAGCTGCAAGAGAAAAGCAATGTGTTATGTTAAGGGATTTGCAATAGAATGAGTGTTGGTTAATCATCAGAAACCCATAGAAGCAAGAAGGCAGTGTTGTTGGTTTCTACTAACAAATATTTTGTTGAGAATTTTTGCATCTATGTTCAGTAGAGAGATTGGTCTGTAATGTTCTCTTATTGTAGTATCTTTATCTGGCTTTGGTATTACAGTGATAATGGATTCATAAAATGTTTTGGGCAATTTTTCCTCCTCCTCAAATTTTCTGGAAGAGTTTAAAGAGGATTGGTATTAATTCTTGAAATGTTTGGTGGAATTCAAATGCAAAGGATCTGGGCCTGGATTTTTCTTTTTGATTTTACATGACGATTCAAACTCGTTTTTTTTGTTTGTTTGTTTGTTTGTTTTGTTGTTGTTGTTTTGAGTTCTTGTATTTCTTGTCAAGTCAGTGTGGGTTGTTTGTGCATTTCTAGTAATTTGTCCATTTCATACAGATTTTCTAATTTGTTGGCATACAATTTTCATAATATCCTTTTATGATACTTTTTATTTCTATGAGGTCAGTCATAATTTTCCCTCTTTCATTCCTGATTTTGTTTATTTTCATCCTCTCTCTTTTCTTGTTAGCCCAGCTAAGGGTTTGTCAATTTTATCAATCTTCTCAAAGAACCAGATTTTGGTTTTGTTGGTTTTCTTTATTATTTTTTCCTCTTCAATTTCATTTATTTTTGCTCCAAAATTTCTTATTTCTTTCCCTCTGCTTGCTTTGGGATTGGTTTGCTATTCTTTCTTTAGCTCCTCCAGGTTTTCAGTTAGGTCTTTGATTTTAACTTTTTTTATTTCTTTTTTAACATAGGTACTTAGGGCTAAAAAATTTCCCTCAATACTGTCATTCTATCCATTCTTTCAACACGTATCATTTGATTGGGGAGTTTAATTCATTAACATTCAATGTAATTACTGTAAAAGCATTACTTCATCCATTTTATCCTTTGGCTTTCATATGTCATATCTGGATTTTGTGTGTCTTTTTACCCTTTTGGTATTTCTTTTTGATAGCATTCATGTCTATCAGACTCTCCTCCAAACTTCTTTCCAGTTTTTTTTTTCCTTTTCTTTTCTTTTCTGGCTGCAGAAATCCCTTTAGTGTTTCCTGCAGAGCTGGATTCTTGTTTAAAAACTCCCAGTTTCTGCTTATCTGTAAATATTAAAAATCACCTTCATATTTGAAGGACAATTTTGCTGCAATAAGAATTGGAAAGGAGGAGGGCCAAGATGGCGTTAGTGTAGGAGGGCGCAAACTGCAAGCTCCCAGAGCAAGGCGAATTGTGGACAGGGTCCTGCCCGGGGGTCTGTGCTGTGCATGCGTGGAGTGAGAAGCTTGGGACATCTATCTGCGTGGATAGGCGGCGTAGACCAAACGGTGGAGACTCGTGAGTTTTGAGGCTGCCGGTGGAGGTTGGCACAGGCGGCTGAGCCCCGCGGTTAAGTAAAAAAAAAATTAAATTAAATAAAACGGCCATTTGGAGCCGCAAGCAGGGTGAAAAAGTTTTATTTTCTGGGGATCTGGCTGCCTGGTGCCCCTTGGACCTTGTGTGAACAGAGCAAACGAGCAAATCAGCAGCTGGTGAACCGGAGGGTGGATTTTGGTGGGGAAATGCAGCTGATTTCCTTAGCCACCCAGGGATAAGACCCGGGCCGCTGAAGAGCCAGGAGGAAGGGACACTTCCCAAAAAAGGGAGAGATCTGTTGGAAGACAGGGAGGGATATTTTATAATTTTAGACATCGATCTGGCTGCCTGCACTGCCCAATAGCTTTGGGGAGCAGATAAGCTGACCTGAAGCAACATTAGGCTGAGAGCAGATGAGAATCTGCACTCAAACTTATTTACTGAGCAGCCCGGTGAAGCTGGAGCTCGGCGCCAGAAGGGGTGGAATCCACCCTCTTTAGCACTCCTCACTGACTAACATCAGAGCTTCAGCTAACCTGGGGAGTCCGGAAAGTGGGACGTGCTTGATTAATTTCCACGGGCCCAGCTAGGGTCCCTTCTGTAAGAGGGTTGGTTTAGAGGAGGAATTATTCTGGGTCCTGCATTTGGCTAAAAAAAAAAAATTAAAAAAAAAAAAAGTGAGGTCACCTCAACAAATGAAAAATAAATTCTTTTAAATTTAGTTTAAAAGCTAAAAGCTGCTTCAGGACCTGCATATAGAACCCTGTGGGGAAATTCATTGATAAACACAAGTAGGCAGGAAGGATCCACGTGGATCCTAGGGGAATCATTGACCCCCCTTAGCTCTGTTTGACTGCTTGCCTGTGTGGATTTTTGGTTTCTCTCTGTTACTTTCTGGTCTATTGCTATTATTCCCGTTTTCCTACCACCTTCCTTTTTCCTTCTATTTTTTTTTTTTAAATAGGTGCTGCCACCTTGTCACTTCTTTGCTGGGCTTCTTATTCAGTAATTTCTCACTCGCTGTATATATTGATTCTGTATTACAAACTATCGTTTATCCTTCCTGCATTTTTCTGTCTTCTGTTTTCTGTTGTGGCTCTTAGAGACAACATTTTTTCATAGGACCACAACTTAAGGGTGTCAATTTCTATCCCATCTATTTTGTTTTCTTCTTCTTCTTTTTTCTTTTTATTTTATTAGTATTTACTTTTTCCTTTCAGACCTTTCTTTACTATTTCTCTCCCTTCTCATAATTCTAGTCTTCTAAATGACTATATAGATATTCCTCCATTTGTTTTCCCAGTCCATTGTAGGAACTCCATATTTTTTCCTAGTACACTACACTGCCTACACAAGTTAAATATTCATCTCATTAAGTCTTATTTTGCCCCTCTTCTAACTTTTATCAATATTTCTATTATCCTTCTGCCTTCCTTACATCTTTTGATTCCTTTGGCAATAACCTTTTGCCTTCAAGGGAACAAAGAAAGAATCAAGGATATAAAATAAGAAGAAAAACTGCCAAAGAGAAAACTTATCTCACACGCAGAACCAACAGCTAAATAAAATTCTAGAGCATAGAGAAAAGCTAATCAACTGAACAAACCCATCAAGATAATATGATGACCAGAGGGCAACAGAAAAATACAAATGACTCTGAGAAACTGGAAAACATGGACAAGTCCAATGCACAAAATAAAAACCAGGAAGCAATGCAGTACATCGAACAACTAATCAAAGCTATCCAAACAAATATCATGGACCAACTTAAAGAACTGAAGGAAGAGATTAAGGATATAAAGAAGACACTGGGAGAACATACTGAAGAAATAGCTAACACATCTAAAAAGGTAATGGATATGATGGCGAACAAAGACACAAGTCAAGAAATGAAAAAGACGCTGGACTCACATGGCAACAGAATTGAACAGGCAGAGGAAAGAATTAGTGACATGGAAGACAATACAGTTGAAATCAAAGAGATTATAGAAAAGATAGACAAAAAGATATAAAAAAATCCAGTATGGTCTCAGGGAATTAACCGATAATGCAAGACGCACAAACATATGCATTATGGGCATCCCAGAAGGAGAAGAGAAGGGAAAGGGAACAGAAGGAGTGTTGAAGGAAGTTATGGCTGAAAACTTCCCAACTCTATTGAGAGAGATGGATGTGCAGATCCAGGAAGCACAGCGCACCCCAAATAGTATAAATCCCAA
>JAKSZT010054112.1:121625-143734 GCA_026826555.1 Tolypeutes matacus | reverse complement strand
GATTAGGAAGGGCTGGTTCAAATCCCCAGGGCATGTAACTGAATCTTGACATTCCATGGGTTGGGAGAGGAGGGTATCATGGGCCCTGGGGGGCTGGGGAGAAGGGAACAGTCAAGATCTAATCAGTTGTTTGGTGGTCACAGGGAAGTTATTTCATTACCTTACAGTAATGGACACAGGACAGGTAAATATCATCAAAATTATTAAACTGTATCATCTAAATTGTAAACTATACTGTAAATCACTGACAATGTTTAGTTGCTATATTTTGCTATTTGCATAACAGTTATAACAATGCTAACAACCAAAAAAAAAAGGGGGGATGAGTTAATATGGGGTGGGGAACGGGGGGTGGCTTGGTATCTGGGAGTCTCTGGCGCTCCGTGTGTGACTTTGCTGTGACCTAAAATTTCTTTGAAAATTAAATAAAAATTGGGAGACAGTGGGGATTGAGAGGAGGAAGGTGTCATGGCACACCAGACATCCGATAACACAGTGATAAAGGGAAGGAAAAAAAGGAAAAAAGAAAAGAGAAATGTAAAAAAAAAATGAATATATATATACATATTTTTTTTAAGGCATTTCCTTGGCTTTTTTGCCCATTTTTTGAATGTCCCAATCCAGTAATTATATTTTATTTTGTATTGTTCTTTGTTTGATTGTTTTTTTTCCTTCTCTTTTTTTTCCCCCTCAGTTTCCTTATATTTGTCTCTTGCATGTAAGCTTATCACACTTGTTTCTTTTGCCTAGTAAGTGTATTTGATTATTTTATGGACTAAATGTTCATGGAGGATTTGGATCACAGAAGGGTTGCAATCGGTACTGCGGGGGATTATTGGGGAAGGTGTCTGGGGGGGTTTTCGTGGGAATTGGTTCATCCGAATATACATGAAAGATATACAAAATCATTCAAAGGATCGGAGGATGGGGCATGGTCACGATGTGTGGATAATCACACAATAAATGAGAGAATCTGAATTCCTAGCCTGGAGAGCTCTGCCACAGTCTCCAAGGGAGCAGCAGTAGTCCTCTGAGTGTAGGGATCGTGCCTGTCAAAATAGGATGGCCCACTGATGTGTTTTTTTTTATTGATGACTACCCTTGTGATTCTTTGCTCTTGTAAATGAGACTTAGCCTGCAGTTGTGGGGTGCCTAAGGGAGCCTCCTTGTTGCTCAAATGTGGCCTCTCTCTAAGCCAAACTCAGCATATGATTGCATTACCTTCCCCTCAACGTGGGACATGACTCCCAGGGATGAGCTTCCCTGGTAACGAGGGATTAATACCAAGTGCCAACTGGCAACACAACTCGAAAAAGACCTTGAATAAATGGGGGAAATGGTAAAGACAAATGAGTTCAAGTGGCTAAGAGACTTCAAAGAGAGTCGGGAGGTCATCCCAGAGGTAACTCTTACGCACACCTCAGTAGGAGCTCATAGAACATCTAAGTGCCTATCACCCCACTCAGAGGGGTTCCTGAGAGCTCCAGAGACACCCTGGTCTTATATAAGGGGGGATAGCCCCAGAGACTGATGCCTTATCAGTGGATTCTATTTTGGAATCTGTGCTCCTGAGAGTGACAGAATTAGACTCAAATAAGTCCTCCCTGCACATGGTTCACCAGTCCCTTCTATTCAAACCTATATGTGATGCTGGAGTTTTTAGGTATACTTCCAGAGAATGGAGCCTCCCGCCTACCTATGTGCCAGGTGTGCATGAAATCTAGGTGGAGTTGCAACTCCTACCCTACAGCTCAATGGACTCATCCAAGTCACCTGGTGAGGAGACAACGATGGGCAATGGCCATCCCAGGGAATGGAGAGGGCCTGCATCTGCAGGCAGGATCATCCCACCCACCATATCCATGGGATATAAGCCTTATCTCACTTGGAGTTGGAATGGACATCACCATCCCAGTCCCCTCTGGATTGGGGGAAGAACTATGGACTAGAGTGGACTTGATGGTATTCTCTTGTTCACATATGGTGATTCTAGCAATGCAAGAAATTATAACAATGAGGTGGAGCCAGTGGCCACTTGACACTTTTGGGGTAGGGAGGGGATGAGCAGTTGAAATATAGGTGCTTCTTTGGGAGTTGGTGGTTGTCCTGAGTACCGTTGTGGCAACGGATGTAGGCCATTTTAAATCAGCACACACCACTCAGAACTGAGTGGAAGAGAGTGTGGTCTACAGTGTGAACTGTGGTCTATGGTTGGTGGCAAGGCTCCAGGATGTGTAAGTTCATTGCGGGTGGTGGGCCATACTTGTGGGAGATGTTTGTGTGGGATGTGGTGGGAGGTGTGGGAGGTGGGCAACATGGGAATCCCAGTGGGTTCCGTGTAATATTTTGGGTAATCTAAGCACCTCTTAAAATATATGTTTATATATATATAAATAACATTTTTGTAAGCAAATACACATATATGCATATATATTTATATATCATTTTGCAAATGTTTGTATGTATTGTGAGAATTTTGATTTTTACCCTCAATAAAAATAAATTAGAAAAAAAAAAGAATTGGAGACTTCCAGGAAGATAGAGGATTAGAGAGGCACAGACAAACATTTCTCTTCCAGACAAACAGCTTGAGGTCATGCAAAAACTGTCTAGAAAATTGTTCTATGGCTTAGAATACCATAGGAAGTCTGGACACCCCCATAAAAAAGAGGGGCAAAGAAGAGAAGAATCAGAGGATAATATCCATGAATAAAGCTGCAGCTGCAGCTGCCTGTGACTATCCTCCCTCCCACCCTCAGAGCAGACAGTTGTGGGTTGTCCAGACCCTACCCAGATGCTATTGACTGAGGGTGTCACATGGGTCCACTTTCCCAAGAAAGTAGGGAGAAAGGGTCTCAGCCTACAGCTTATCCAGTTTTTTGGCCAGTGAAGTTAGTCTGTGGCATTCCATATGTCATGTCCTATCAGGCCAGGCTGGGTCATGACATTGTTTGCCCCAGGATCTGGCAGGAAACTAAAGAGAACTTGCCTTGTCAAACACCCTCCCTACTGACCTGGACTGGTTGCTGATTGGAAATCTACTTCTCTGGTAAAAGGGGTGTGGAGCCAGCCAAAGGCTTCTGAGCAAGTTTGATTTGTGAGGCTTAGTTCTGAACAGACCACCCTGAGGATGAATTCTCTGGGACATTGATTTTACATCTCCTACCCAGGTGGTGTTCCAGTGAACACATTTCCCCCAGTCTGAGTGGAAAGGTCTTCCAAAGAACACCATCTACTGTCAAAGCAAAAAAGTGCATGCAAAAAGGGAAAATAAAGTAAATAAAAGAGGTTTTTGGGTAATTTTACTCCCACCTCTTAAGGCCCCTAGAAACTGGTCTGCACTCCATTAATATGTCCTTGGCCTGGGTTTGAGCAATTGAACAGTGGCAATCCTAAAGACCTAGAACAAGTTGAACCAAGAATCAAAGAACTGCATCTACACAGCCCCATGCAACACTAAGTCCCTAGGCAAGAAAAGGAAACTGACCATCAGTGTAAACTCACCATCATAATCAGATACCTAGACATCAGCAAAAAATTACAAGCCATACTAAGAAAAATATGATATGGCTCAGGCTAAGAAAGCAAAGCTCCAGACAAGACACAAGATTTCAGACAACTAATCAAGGATGTTCATACATATCTCCTAAATAAAATCATGGAGTTGAAGAACAACATGGATGAAGAGATAAAAGACATTAAGAAGACACTAGATAAACACAAAGAAGAATCTGAAAGCCTGAATAGAAAAATAACACTAATGGAAATGAAAGATAAAATAGGTGAAATTAAAAATATGCCAGTCAAACAACAGAAGATTTTAAATAATAGAAAATAATCAGCAAAATAACAGAACAGCAGATTTGAAAAAAGAAGAACAGATAGAGAAATGAATGGAAAAAATTGAGCAGGGTTTCAGGGAGTTGAATGACAGAATGAAGCATAACAAATGTGTGGCAGTTTGATGTTCTTTTATGAATCCCAATAAGATTATGTTCTTAAACTAATCTATTCCTCTGGGTGTGGTGCCCTTTGATTGCATTAAACTCAGTTGAGGGTCTTTTGATTATATTACTTGATAAAAATCACTTTAGGATTTTTGATTGGACTACATCAGTGAAGCAAGAGCCAGCTTGGCTCTCTGACCTCTTGCTGGGTCTGACATAAATGGAGAAACAGAAATAGACAGACACAGAAGAAAAGGAAGCTGCCATATTGATCCTGCCATGTTCAAAAGGGGACTGCAGGAAAACAGAGAAGCCTCATGGGCTGAGAGAGGTTCTGTAGTCTGGAATCAGGAAAGCATGGAGACATGGAAAGAGGCCCCCAAAGAGCTGGGCCCCCAGAGCAGCTTGAGGCTCATGAGATGAGTCCTGCCATATGCCCGTTAACTTACAACTGAACTCAGGAAGAAAGTGGAGCAGCTAAAACTGAGAAAGGAGGTCAGAAAGAGACAGCTGAGTTCTAGGAGCTGGGCTTCTAGAGATGGTGAGCCTGGAGGGGAAGGCAGAGACCAAGGCAGAGATTGCCTGTCATCTTGCTTCACCATATGGCAGTTGACATTGGGGAAAAAGTATCTCTGGTGGTGCCTTGATTTGGATATTTCACATGCTCAAAACTGTAATCTTTTACCACAAATAAAATTCCCATTATAAAAGCCAACACATTTCTGTTACTTTGCATTGCCAGTCCTTTAGCAAATTAAGACAATATGTGTCATGGGAGTTCCAGAAAGAAAAGAGAAGGAAAAGGGGACTGTATTAGTCAGCCAAAGGGGTGCTAATGTGAAATACCAAAAATGGTTTGGTCTTTATAAAGGGTATTTATTTGGGGTAGAAGTCCACAGAAACCAGGCCATAAAGCGTTAAGTTTCTTCTCTCACCACAGTCCATTGCAACGTGTTAGAGCAAGACAGCTGCCGGCGTTTGCCAGGGTTCAGGCTTCTGGGGTTCCTCTCTTCCTGGGGCTGTGTTTCTCTCCAGGCTTAGCTCCTCTTTCCTCTACAAGTTCAACTGTAGATGGTCAGGTGAACAGCTTCTTTCTCTTCTCCTGGGGACTTTTTTCCAACATCAAAACTGCTTCTCAAAAGACTGCTTCAACTGTCCTTTGCCTTGCCTTTTATATTCAATTCCCCACCCACCAAGGGGTGGGGCTCAATGCCCTAATCATAACCTAATCATGCCCAGATTAACAGATCAGTTTACAAGCACGATCCAATTATTTTTTTTGGAATTCATAATTACATCAAATTGGCCAACGGTTACACTCCACCCTCTGAATTCCAAAAATACATTACAATATTAAAAAAAAAAAAAAACCTTAAATCAGTAACAATTCAAGTACAAAATCATATTATAGGCAGTTTAAAGAAATACAGTTTGTCTTCAGGCAAAATCCCGTCTGCTATAGACCTCTGAAACATACAAAACCATTTAACTGCTTCCAATACACAAATGGAAAGACAAAGGATAAACATTTTCACTATCATAAGGAGAAATTGGGATGTTAAACATGAGTCATGGATCCTCTACAGTTCAGTAAACTTGCAGGGCATCCCCCATTCGATTTCAAAGTCTGAGAGTCATTCTTAAGATGATGGTTTCTTTTCCTTGGGGCCATATGGGAACCCACCCTTTCCACAGGCTTGCCCAATGGCCATATTTTGTTTTCACCCTCATCAAGCATCTGGGTGTTGACCAAGCTCCATACCTCACCACCCAAGATTGTTGGGGTGATTGCCACACCTTACCCAATCTTTGGGTTAGAGACTCAGCCCCCCTAGTACAGTGAGGTGAAGACAGCATTGCCCCTAACCTTTGGCATACAGGTACACCCCTCTCAGACCTATGGGGTTTTGACCTTAACTGCCCTAATCTTTGAGGAATGTGCTCCACCCTCTCTGCATGCTGGGATGGCAAAACTTTCCCAGAACATCGGGTGGGGACATCCACCCTCTTCAACTGCTGAGGAAAACTCACCCTCTCTGTATATATGGGTGGGGCTCCTCTCTTGGCCCAAGGAGATGTCTTAATCCCAGATCTCTGCTTCCACAGATTTTTTTAAAGCTGTTTCTCCTTCAGTCTCTCCTTTCCATGTCCTCTTTTGTCATAGCTGACAATGGTTTTATTCATACAGTATTCTCAAAAACGTTGTTGGTTTAGCATGCAGGAAGCAGGGGTCTAAGCCATCAGACAGTAAGGCTTTCCACAAGTCTTTCCGAGATAACTGCATCTTCAATTCTGATTTACAAGTCCAAGTTTAGTAAAGTCTTCAAATAGGACATTTTCATCTAGGAATTTGATTTCCCAGAAACTTGGAAGTTCCGGAATCAGTTTCTGATTTTTTTTTTCTTTTTCTTTTTTCGTGCCCAAAAGTTTAGTCCTTAATGTATTTCGCTCATCTAGTATTTTGCTATAAGCTGCAAGGAGAAGCCAAGCCACATTTTCCCAGTTTACCTTGGAAAGTTTTTCAGCTAAATGCTCAGGTTCACCATTTTCAAATTCTGTCTTCCATATAACACCAGGAGTTAATCTTGCTAAGTTCTCTGCAACTTTAAAACATGGGTTGCCTTTCCTCCAGTTTCCAATAACAGTTTCATCATTTAATTCTAAGGCATCATAGTTTCTTTAGCATCCATATTACTATAAACAGTTTCTTTAAAGCGATCTAGGCCTTTTCCATCAAGCATTTCACAATTCCTCCAAAAAATACCCCTTACCCACTTATAAAACCATTCCAACATTTTGGTATATGCAAAAGCACTACCCCACTCTCGGTATCAAATTCTGTATTAGTCAGCCAAAGGGGTGCTAATGTGAAATACCAAAAATGAGTTGATCTTTATAAAGGGCCATAAAGCGTTAAGTTTCTTCTCTCACCACAGTCCATTGCCACGTGTTAGAGCAAGACAGCTGCTGGCATTTGCCAGAGTTCAGGCTTCTGGGGTTCCTCTCTTCCTGGGGCTGTGTTTCTCTCCAGGCTTAGCTCCTGTTTCCTCCACAAGTTCAACTGTAGATGATCAGGTGAACAGCTTGCTTCTCTTCTCCTGGGGACTTTTTTCCAACATCAAAACTGCTTCTCAAAAGACTGCTTCACCTGTTCTTTGCCTTGCCTTTTATGTTCGATTACCCACCAACCAAGAGGTGGGGCTCAATGCCCTAATCATAACCTAATCATGCCCAGATTAACAGATCAGTTTACAAGCATGATCCAATTATGTTTTTGGAATTCATAATTACATCAATTGGCCAATGGTTACAGGGGCAGAAAGAGTATTTGTGTCAATAATGACTATTCCCCAACTCTCAGGGAAGACATAAATACACAGGGCCAAGAAGCACAGCAGACTCCAATCAGAATAAATCCAAATAGACCTATTCAGAATGACAAGTGCCAAATGTATTAGTAAGGGTTCTCTAAGGAAACAGAATTGACAGAAGATATATTTATAGAGTGTGAGATTTTATAAAGTTGTCTTACACAACCATAGGAAGGCACAAGTCCAAATTCTGTAGGGCAGGCTGCAAGCCAGGGACTCAGATGAAGGTCCATGTTGAATTTCCCAGGATACACTGGCAATTTGAAGTAGGCATGGGGATTCTTTCTCTGATTGCTGAAATCACTTCTTTTAAGGCTTTCTACTGATTGGATAATACACCATTCATTGCTGATGACAATATCTTCAGTTGATTGTAGATGTAATCAGCCATATATGCAATCAACTCACTGATGATTAATCCCCATGAAGTGCCATTGTATTACAATTAGCTCAGAGCTTGCTTGACCAAACAACTGTGCATCATTACCTGGCTGAGGTGACACATTAACCTAACTATAACAGTCCACTCCTTGTCAACTTGGTAGTCAAACACATCACCTTAAACCATACTTACTCTCTAAATCAAAACAACTTTCGTACATATATATACATACATTTTGCCACCTAACAATACTCAACTGTCCTGTGTACAACTGATATCATCAATATAATGAACCAGCGTGATGTCTTGTAGGAAGGAAAGATGATCAAGTGCCATGTAGATAACATTATGACATAGGGCTAGAGAGTTGATACACCCTTAAGATAGGACAATGAAGGTATATTGTTGCCCTTGCCAGCTGAAAGCAAACTGTATCTGATGTTCCTCACTAACATCAATTTAGAAGAAAAACAGATTAATAGTTATATAACAGTTACAATGGGATGTGTTGATTTGCTCAAGCAATGATACCACATCTGTAACAGCAGCTGCAATTTGGTCACCAACTGGATAAGTTTATGATAATCCACTGTCATCTTCTGCACAGGCCAAATAAGAAATTTGAAAGGTGATGTTGTCGGAATCACTACCCCTGGTTCTTTCAAGTACTTAGTGATGGCACTGATCACTGTAATCCCTCCAGGAGTCCAGTATTTCTTTTATTTTCCTTTTTTTTTTTAAAAAAAAGATACTTAGATTACATAAATCTTACACAAAAAATATAGGGATTCCTATATGCCCCACCTCACACACCTCCCACAACCTCCCACATAAACATCCTTCATTAGTGTGGCACATTAATTGCAATTGA
The DNA here is from genome assembly GCA_026826555.1 of Tolypeutes matacus. Classification (NCBI taxonomy): domain Eukaryota; kingdom Metazoa; phylum Chordata; class Mammalia; order Cingulata; family Chlamyphoridae; genus Tolypeutes; species Tolypeutes matacus. Next base: position 135,163 of record JAKSZT010054112.1, on the reverse strand, counting down.
TAAACACATCCTGGGGCTTTGCCATTAGGCATGGACCATAGTTCACATTGTAGACCACACTCTCTCCCACACAGTTCTGCATGTTATATGATGATATACAATGGCCTATATCTGTCTTTGCAATGTCACTCAGGACAGTTCCCAAGTTCTGAAAAAGCCCCTGTATTACAACTGCTTTTCCCTCTCCCTACCCCTAGAGCTTCCAGTGGCCAAACAGTAATTCTTTTGACTTGCTATTTTCTTAGGTAAGGGGCAGTTCTTGTGGCTAACACTTGGACTTTCCCACCATAATAGCCCTCACTCCACAAGTCAGGGAACCAATGTGGGAATTCTACCATTTGCTGAGCATGTCTATTCCAATTATGCATTCCATAACAAGGGAAATAGCCACAGAATGGTCTGGGGATGGGCCTAATGTGAGGTGGATCAGAACTAAAATACAATTCATTACCTGACCTCCATAAGCCCATATTCTAACTGGTGGACAACAATGATGTTTTAGGTCTCCTGGAATTAAGGTAACTTCTGAGCCAGTGTCTAATAATCCCCAAGATGTCTCATCATTTGCTTTTCCCCAATACACAGCTACCCTGTAAAAAGGCTGTATATCTCTTCAGGAGAGTCTGGGAGGATGATTAACAGTGTAAACTTTTGGTAGTGTAACAGGGTCCTTACTAAAGGGGACTTGGCCTTCCCCTCATTAAAGGGGCTCTAGATCTGTAAACTGTATCAAGTTTGGGAATTGATTAAGTGACTATGACTCTCTGGTTCTGTAATTCAAGTTAAATTTTTGTTCACTTGATGTAGAACCCTTCTGCTTATACAGATGAAGTAAGAATATAGTAGACTGCCCATCTATTTTACTTCTAGGTACCCCGTGATATATTAGTGAATGCCATAGGTCTCTGTGACTCAAACTATTTTAATTGCTGCTTTAAGTCTGATATTCATTGTGGTAGCCTCACTCATCTTGTCTTTGGTGATTAAGTGCTTCCACTTGGCTTCTGCCAACCCAGGATCTGATCATCCCCATAGTGTTTAAGGATTCTAGTCCTGTGATAGCAGTTCCCACACTAATATCTGACCGACAGAGAAGAGCAATCACAGAGCTCTTCAGGAAAGATGGAGTTATCCTCACAAATTTATGCCTCACAGTCCTGGTGAAAAGGGTGTGTCCTCTGGACATTCATGGGGTGAGTGGACAAGTCTTAAATGGTAAATACATTCTAGCATTCTAATCTCTCTAAGCCTTTGGATTCCTTCATCTACAATATACCAGGGTACTTCTGACATTTTGATCTCAGGTAATGTTGGCCATCTTTTGATCCACGTTTCAGCCAGCCACCGAAACAAACTTTTAGAGACCTTTCTAATCCCTTGATCTACAACATTGAATCCAGAATCTCTACTTAGTGGACCCATATCAATAAATTCAGCCTAATACAACTTTATATTCCTTCCACTATTATCCCATATCCTTAATATCTATTCCCACATATATTCCCTGATTTCCATCTATATAAACTGTAAAACTCATACAGTTCTTTTAGAATATAGCATACTTCCCCATGAATCACACTTTGTATTTGATATTTAGGGGGCTTGTTGTGACTTTAGTTGTAGGTCTGGAAGAGAAAAGGGTTGATGGGGGTGGATAATGAGAAGCATTAGATGTGTCTTGCAGGCATTTCCTTGTAGTTTTATCTGGTGAGACAGGATTAATGTCTTCAGTTGGGTGTTGGATGCCAGGGTCCTCTGGGAAGGTTGGAGGCTGGGTGATGGTTTCCTCAGGGCAGGGAGGAGTTCAAGACTACTTGGGGGCAGGCTGAAGATTCAGTAGTGCAGGCTTGAGGTTGGGTGATCTCGTCAGGGCCAGACCATAACAGATTTATCTGGCAAAGTCTTAGCAAAACTTAGGGTTTCAATGTCCCCACTGCCAACATGGCCCCATCCCAACTCTCAGGATTCCACTCCTTTCCAATCAATTACCTCACTTTAACAGCAGACACCCTGCAAGGTCAAGATTTTAGTTTCTGTTGTAACTGTGCTACTCATACAATGAGACTGTGAGTCTGGTTTTCAGAGATCTTAAATCTGATCTTAAATCTGTGGCTGCATGAAACAAGATTTTCTTTCAGAGCACACAGAAATTTTCACATCAGTTATGAGGTGCTTAAACTGCAAATTTGAATCCTTCAGCTCATTGTTTTCTTTTGTAACTGTATACAGCATATTTTAGGAACAGCCAGCCAACATCATTGTAACTTTTAATTCCAAAAAAATCTGTTAAGGTTTTAGAAATACTTTCACCCAGATCCTTGCCTCTTATAAGCATGGAAGTAGTCATATCCAATGGTGATATTTTGTGTATAACTATTGTCAACTTATGCTATAAACTGTCAGTGGTCTCTTGATTATTGGAAACAGTCATTAGTGCCCTTTTTTAATGTCTAATTTTTATTTCTAATTTTAGTATGCAGTTCAAGATAACCAAAAAAGAATACCTTGAAATTAGTGGAAACAACTTTTACAATTTTATAATAATAATAGCATTCTTTACATAAAAGTCAATTCTCAAAATCCTCAAACTTGAGAATACCCAAATAAACTTCAATTTATAGATTTCCCCTTTCTAATTCCAAAACATATTTTAGAATAAGTATTTATGTGAGATTTAGCTGAATCAAAAAAGCAGCAATTACCCAATGCAAATATCAATTCAAAGCACAGAATTTATATTTACTGCTTTTTCTCTCTCCCTCTTTCCCTTCTATTCTAGATAAGAGTAGGAAATAGTAAGTACCCTCACTATAAAACTCTGACCAAGCACACTGACCTTTTCTAGTCAAGAAAAGGTAGGTCATCAAGGGATATTCCTGAGATAAGGCAGTCTTCAGTGTGTTCACAGAAGTCACTGACTATAAGCCCTATCTAGTTCATTCTACTGAAGATGCACCATTTGTGCTATTCATGCAGATGTTTGCAACTTCCTTTACCAGTTAAGCTATGAGCACTTCACTGTAAACCAAAGTTGTCCATTCCTTTAGAGTCAGAACATTTTTCAAACTTTTTAGGATAGTAATCTCTCCTCCCAGGAGAAGCTAATTCAAATACATTCATTAGCATTTTTGGTTACAAGAGCAATACAGTGTAGATGATGTTAATAATGATTCTCCCATGGCTAATTTAAGATTGGAAAGAACCCTATAAGTAGATACAAATATAACCTGCATTTTCTAAGATCCTTACAACTCATTATATAAAGTCCAGCTCTTTTTGAAATTTTGTACATATAACAATGGCAGCCATCTCTCCATGGGGCCACCCACAAACATCCTGTAATGCAGGTGATAGGGAAGGTCACTAGATGTGATTTCTCCAGTCCCCTCCAGAATAGGCTAGGTCTCCAAAGGGCACACAAAGGACAGGAACATTTCCAACTGGTTCTTCACAATAACCTTATCTGGATGCAACTTGTGGGGTAGATAATGGGCCAGAGTCATCTCCCAGGCATCAACGAGGTATACACCAAGTCCTGAGAACATCCTCAGAAGGATGGTGTCCACCTGAAAGTTGTACCAGTCAGTGTTGAAAAGGCTCACCTTGGGCTCCAACTCTTGAGCATTGGCCTCCCAGAGGACCACTAGAGTCTTAGGGCTTTGATCCAGAATTTGGACAACTGCTCGATGGATGTTCCTGAGCTGCAAAATATACACTTCCAAAGGGAAGGTACTAAATTGAGAACATATAGCTATAGCAACCACAGTGTTCTTCCTTCCCACAATGTCATTCAGCTCATTTGCCACATAATGGCACTCACTGCTGAAAACAGTCATGAAGCAGATGGGTGGAGCATAGCAACAGTATTTGAGCAAGATATTGTGCTTCTGGTCCACTGCAAGAAAGGGACTGACATTCTTGGGACAACCCAAGTTAAACTTCACTAAATCTGGAACAAATGTGGTAAGGTATTCAAACCATTGTCTGATTGTTGAGTCCCAAATAAATACATCAGTTTTCTTTGTAAGCATTCTGTAATGTTGTCAGGGTCATTAAACTGGCACATCTTAAACTTTCTGGGCCTCCACTGGTTTTTGTAATAATATCCAGAAGGAAAAGTTCTTGAGCCTTGAGATAGTTCTGGGTTGTTAATTTCTCTGGAAGAAAGTACTCTCTGCAGCAGTGAGGAGGCCCTTCAGGTACCCACCTTTGAAATGGTTAATTCTGCTACTGCAAGAGAGCTTCTTTGATTTGAAGCAGGGATCTCCAGTGTAGAGATCTGTAAAGTTACACAGGGGCAAACCCCAGGAAGACACACATTACACTTGGTAGTTTCAGAAATTCTTCCTGAACAGAAAAGTCTCTTGAAATAGACTCTAGTTTCTCCTACCGTAGGTGCTGAAGAACTCTAACCCCTTCCCTGGGGTGGACCAGAGATATAGATACTTTAACTTTGTCTGGCCAAAGCCAAGTAAAAAAGACCTTGTAAAACCCATTCTGGCAGTCTAACACTCTACCCACAGCCCCCAACTTCAGCTTGGGAGAGTGGATTCTGGCCTGCAGGTAGTCTCCACCATACTTCTTGGGCTTTCTTTGAAAATTCTGTACATGAACCACCACCTCCAGCTGACCTTCCACCTTGAAGAAGGCTGCAGAGTTCAAGATGACAAAGTTGTTGGAAGAAGAGTCAGTGCTCTTTACAAAGGGGACTGGACCCACATCTGTCACCTGACCCTGCATAGCAGCCAGCAAGGATCCTCCTCCCACACACTCCTGACTGGACAGGGTCTGGTGCTCATAGCCACAGTAGAGATTCCGGCTAATTCCTGTCACCTGGGAGGAAACAAACTGTCCGCTGCTGTGTATGAATATGGCTGAAACTGCCTCATGGTCAAAATACTCCACCTGAATAACATTAATGACCATCAGCACCACCATCAACACTGTAGGCAGGCATACATAGAAAAGCCATAGTTTGAAGAAATTGGTTCACCTTTTCTAGCTGTATCTTGATCATACATGGCCAACATTATGCTACTTTCACTCTTCAAAACTCCATCTTTGCTTTTCTGAACTGCAAATGAGCTTTCAGTTTAATTTGCTTCTTTCTTGCTAGAATCCTTAAGAGTTTTTTGTAAAGAAGGACTGGAGTTGATTTAAGAAGTACATTTTTCTTCAAAGAACTCCTCTTAGGAAATGTTCAGTTACAAAAAGAAATGTTCATTTGAGCTAACACATTAGAGTTCACATGCACTTTGATGTTCTGTGAGATCCTACTGAGGTGTGCGTAAGAGTTACCTCTGGGATGACCTCCCAACTCTCTTTGAAGTCTCTTAGCCACTTGAACTCATTTGTCTTCACATTTTCCCCCTTTAATTCAAGGTCTTTTGCCAGTTGTGTTGCCAGTTGGCACTTGGTATTAATCTCTCATTGCCAGGGAGGCTCATCCCCAGGAGTCATTTCCCACGTTGGAGGGAAGGTAATGCATTCATATGCTGAGTTTGGCTTAGAGAAAGGCCACATTTGAGCAAAAAGGAGGCTCTCAGGTGGCAACCCTTAGGCTCCCCATAACAGTAAGCTAAGTTTCAGTTACAAGAGCAAAGACTCATAAGGGTAGTCATCAATAAAAAGAACTCATCAGTGGGCCATCCTCTTTTGACAGACACTGTCCCTGCACTCAGAGGACTATTGCTGCTCCCTTGGAGACTGTGGCAGAGCTCTCCAGGCTAGGAATTCGGATTCCCTGATTTATTCAGTGATTGTCCAACCACCATGACCATGTCCCATCCTTTGATCTTTTGAACAATTTGTATAATTTTCATGTATATTCAGATGAACTTACTCCCATGAATCCCCCCTCCCAGACACCCCCCACCAAAAATCCCCTGCAGCACCCATAGTAACCCTTCTGTGATCTAAATCTTCCATGAACATATAGCCTGTATAATAATCAAATAGAATTAATAGGAAACAGAAACAACAATGATAAGCTTACATGCAAGAGACAATCGTAAGGAAACTCAGGAAAAAAAACAAAGCAAAAATCAAACAAACGAACCAAAAACAAAACAAAACAAAATATAATTAGTAGATTGGGACATTCAAAAAAAAAAAAAAGCAAAAGCAATGCCATTTTAAAAAAATTTATTCTTTTTTTTTTTCTTTTATCACTGTGTTATCAGATGTCCACTGTGCCGTGACACCTTCCCCCCTCAATCCCCAGTGTCTCCCAAATTTTCATTTAATTTTCAAATTTGACTCACAGCAAAGTCACACATGAAATACCAGAGACTCCCAGATACCAAACCACCCACTCTTCCCCACCCCAAATTAAAAACCTTTTTTTTTTTTTTTGGATGTTAGCATTGTTGTATCTATTATACAGATAGCAAAATATAAGAACTAAACATTGTCAATGATTTACAGTATAGTTTACAATTTAGATGATACAGTTTAATAAGTTTTGATGATATTTACCATGTCCTGTGTCCATTACTGTAAGTTAATGAAAAACCTTTCCTATGACCACTAAATACCCAATTATATCTTAACTGTTCCTTCCTCCCTAAACCCCTGGGACATATGACACTCCCCCGTCTTGACTCATGGAATGTCAAGATTCATAGTTACATGCCCTGGGTATTTGAACCTGCCCTTCCTAATATACCCACCTGTCAACACTGCACCACCAAACACAGTAATATCACTACCTATCTGTCCTATCCTTCAATATGCAACTATACTCTATCCCTTTACCATAGATTATGTCCATATCGGTGATGGCTCAAAACCTACTCTTCTCTTTCTCTCCCTTGTTAACCTATCTTTCAGACAATGGTTCTCAGAGACTGCTCACTTTCCTCAGTTCAAGTCAGTGAGGTCATATACTGTTCATCCTTCAGGGCCTGGCTTGCTTCACTCAACATAAGGTTTTCAAGATTCATCCACATTATTCCATGTGTTAGCACTTTATTCCTTCTTACAGCTGAGTAATATTCTGTTGTGTGTATGTAACACATTTTGCTTATCCATTCATCTGTTGCTGGGCACCGGGGCTGATTCCAACTATTGGCAATGGGAACAATGCTGCTATGAATATTGGTGTGCATATATGTGTTTGTGTCTTTGCTTTCAGTTCTTCTGGGTATATGCCCAGCAGTGGAATTGCTGGATCATACAGAAGATCTATTGTTAGATTTCTGAGGAACCGCCAAACTGTCCTCCACAGTGGGTGGACCATAACACAATCCCACCAGCAGTGGATGAGGGTTCCTATTCCTCCACATCCTCTCCAACATTTAGTGTCTGCTGTTTTTTTAATAGCTGCCATTCTGATGGATGTAAGATGGTATCTCATTGTAGTTTTGATTTGCATTTCCCGATAGCAAGCAATGTTGAGCATTTTTTCATGTGCTTTTTAGCCATTTGTATTTCTTCCTTGGAGAAGTATCTTTTCAGGTCACTGGCCCATTTTTCAAATGGGTTGTTTGTCTTTTTATTTTCAAGGTGTAGAATTTCTTAATAAATGTAGGATATTAGGCTCCTGTCAGATATATGGTTGTCAAATATTTTCTCCCATTGGGAAGGCTGCCTTTTTATTTTCTTAAGAATATCATTTGAGGTGCAGAAGTTTTTAATTTTGATGAGATCCCATTGATCTATTTTTTTCTTGCTGCTCGTGCTTTGGCTGTGAAGTTCATGATCTTATAGCCTTCAACATTACTGTACTCCTTAATACGTTCTAGAAGCCTTGTTGTAGGTTTCTCAGGGCTTTCTATGTATAGTATCATGTCATCTGCAAATCATGGTATTTTTACTTCTTCTTTTCCAATCTGGATGCTTTTATGTCCTTTTCTTGTCTCAGTGCTTGCACAAGTACTTCTAAGACAATGTTAAATAGGAGTGGTGATAGTGGGCATCCTTGTCTAGTTCCTGATCTCAGAGGGAAGGCTTTTAGGATTTCACCATTGAAAATGATGTTAGCTTTGGGTTTTTCATATATACCCTTTATCATTTTCAGAAAGTTTCTGTCTATTCCTATCTTTTGTAGTGTTTTTATGAGGAAAGAGTGCTGTATTTTGTCGAATGCTTTTTGCTGCATCTGTAGAGATGATCATGTGATTTTTTTCTTTCAATCTGTTTATGTGGTGTATTGCATTGATTGATTTTCTTATATTGAACCAATCTTGCATACCCGGGATGAAACCCACTTTGTCATGGTGTATAATCATTTTGATATGTGGTTGAAAGCTATTAGCAAGTATTTTGTTGAGGATTTTAGCATCTAGGTTCATTAGAGAAATTGGTCTCTAATTTTCCTTTCTTGTGGTATCTTAATTTGGTTTTGGTATTGTGGTAATATTGGCATCATAGGCAATATTCCTTCTACTTTTATTTTTTGGAAAAGCCTAAGTAGAATTGTTTTAGCTCTTTTGGAATGTTTGCTAGAATTCAACTGTGAAGCTATCTGGTCCTGGGCTCTTCTTAGTTGGGAGGTTTTTGATGACTGAGTCTATCTCTTTACTTGGAATTGGATTGTTGACTTTACCAATTTCTTTTTTCATCAATGTAGGCTGTTTGTGAGTTTCTAGAAACTTGTCTATTTCCTCTAAATTATCATATAATTTTGCAAAGTATCCTCTGATGATACTATTTATTTCTGTGGGGTCAGTAGTGATATCCCCTTGCTCATTCCTTATTTTATGTATTTGCATCTGTTCTCTCTTTTCCTTTGTTAGTCTGGCTAAGGGTTTGTCAATTTTATTGATATTCTCGAAGAACCAGCTTTTGGTTTTGTTTATGGTTTCCAGTGTTTTCTTATTCTCTATTTCATTTAGTTCTGCTCTAATCTTTGTTACTTCCTTCTTTCTACTTCCTTTAGGTTTAGTTTGTTGTTGTCTTTCCAATTCCTCCAAGTCTGCAGTTAGGTCTTCAATTTTAGCTCTTTTTTCTTTTTTAAAAAATGAATTTATGGCTATGAACTTCCCTCTCAGGACCACTTTGGCTGCATCCCATAGGTTTTGATATGTTGTGTTGTTGTTTTCATTAGTTTCAAGGTAGTTCCTGATTTCTTTTGAGATTTCCTCTTTGACCCACTGTTTGTATAGGAGTGTGTTGTTTAACTTCTATATCCTTGTGCCTAACCTGTTTCTCTGGCCCTTAGTGATTTCCAACTTCATTCTGTTATGGTCAGAGAAATTACTTTGTATAATCTCAAACTTTCTGAATTCATTGAGAGTTTTCTGTGGCCTAGCATATTGTGTATATTGGAATATGTTCCATGTGCACTCGAGAAGAATGCAAATCCTACTGTATTTGGGTGTAGTGTTCTGTATATGTCTATTAAATCCAGGTCTTCTAATGTATTGTTACGTGCTTTTGTTTCTTTATTGATTCTCCATCTAGATGTTCTGTCTAATGATGATAATGGTGTGTTGAAGTCCCCTGCTATAATTGTTGAGGTATTTATTTCTCCTCTTAGTTTTTCCAGAGTTTGCTGCACGTATTTGGAGGCACCCCGATTAGATGCGTAAATGTTGATGATTGTTCTTTCTTCTTGAGACATTACTCCTTTTACTAATATATAATGTCCATATTTGTCTCTTACAATAGTTTTGTATTTAACATCTATTTTGTCTGATATTAGAATAGCTACTCCTGCCATTTTTTGGCTATTGTTAGGTTGTAAGATGGTTTTCCAGCCATTCACTTTCAGCCTCCTTGAATCCCTGGGTCGAAGGTGGGTTTCTTGTAGGCAGCATATAGATGGATCATATTTTCTTATCCATTCTGTCTCTTGATAGGTGAATTTAATCCATTAACATTCATCGTTATTACTCATAATGGATTTCTTACTTCAGCCATTTTTTCCTTGGGTTAATGTATGTCATATGTTGTTTTGTTTCTCTTTCTGTCTTTTCAGTTGTTTTAAACTCTCCTCCAACTCTCTCTCCCTTGTTTTTTCCTTTCAACTGCTAGAGATTCCTTTAGTATTTCTTGATGAGCAGGTTTCTTATTGACATACTCTCTTAATTTCTGTTTATCTGTGAATATTTTGAACTTTCCATCATTTTTGAATGCCAGTTTTGCTGGATAGAGAATTCGTGGCTGGAAGTTTTTTTCTGTTAGTACTGTGACTATGTCATACCACTATCTTCTTGCAACCATGGTTTCAGATGAGAAATCAGCAGTTAATCTTATTGTGCTTCCCTTGTATGTGATGGTTCTCTTTTCTCTTGGTGCCTTGAGTATTTTCTCTTTGTCTTGAGCATTGGACATTTTCACAAGTATATGTCTTGGTGTTGGCCTGTTGGGATTTATACTATTTTGGGGTGCGCTGTGCTTCCTGGATCTGCACATCCATCTCTCTCATTAGGGTTAGGAAGTTTTCAGCCATTATTTCCTTCAACCCTCCTTCTGTTCCCTTTCCCTTCTCTTCTCCTTCTGGGATGCCCATAATGCATATGTTTGTTCGTTTTGTGTTATCGGTTAATTCCCTGAGTCCATGCTGGATTTTTTCTATCTTTTTTGTCTATCTGTTCTACTATCTCTTTGATTTCAGCTGTATTGTCTTCTTTATCACTAATTCTTTCCTCTGCCTGTTCAGATCTGCTGTTATGTGAATCCAGGGTCTTTTTGATTTCTTGGATTGTGCCATTGTTCATCATCATATCCATTATCTTTTTAGGCATGTTTGCAATTTCTTCAGTATGTTCTCCCAGTGTCTTCTTTATGTCCTCAATCTCTTCCTTCACTTCTTTAAGTTTGCCCATGATATTTGTTTGGATAACTTTAATTAGTTGTTTTATGTTCTGCATCACCTCCTTCTTTTTAATTTGTTCATTGGGCTGTTTCTCAGAGTCATTTGTATTTTTTTGTTGCCTTCTGTTCATCATATTATCTTGATGGGTTTGTTCAGTTGATTTGCTTTTCTCTGTGCTCTAGAGTTTTGTTTAGTTGGTGGTTCTGCATGTGTGTTAAGTTTTCTCTTTGGCACTTTTTCTTCTTATTTTACTTCCATGCTTTTTTCTACGTTCCCATTCTGTCCACGCTGTTGATCCACACAGATAGATGTCCCAAGCTTCTCATTCCATGTGCATGCAGCACAGACCCCTGGGCAAGACCCCATCCACTTCTACTTATTTTCTAATTTTGCCATTTTACTCACTAATAATTCACAAGTCTTTCCCTGTCCATTGAGGAAGTAAAAATTATAATGAGAGAGAAGGCTCATATATGCTGAATCTCAGATTGCATTGACAGCTTGGTTTATACAATTACCCTAATTAACATAGAAAATATTTTGTTTTGTATTATAAAGAGAATAGGAAATCATGCTGCATTAGAGTTATGTAGGGAAACAGGACTGAGAAGAGGTATCTGTAAATAATATGATATTTTATAATATTGTCTCATGCAACCTGGTGATGTGATGCACAAATCCAAATTCCATAGGGTGGGCTGAAAGCTGGGGACTCAGATGAAGGTCCTTATTGAATTCCCCAGGAGACACTGGCTATCTGAAGTAGTGATGGGAACTTTCTCTCTGAATGATGAAATCACGTCTCCTTTTAAGGCCTTCATCTAATGAAACATCATTCATTGCTGACAGCAATCTCCTCAATTGATTGTAGATGTAACCAGCCACCTATGCAATCAAGTCACTCATGATTAAAGTCCATGAAATGTCATTGCAGTACAATTATCCCAGTGCTTGCTTGACCAAAAAAACTGGGCACCATTACCTGCCCAAGTTTTGACACATTAGCCTAGCCATAACAGTCTACCCCTTGCCAACTTGGCAGCCATACACATCACCTTAAGCCATACTTAGTCTCCAAATAAAAATAATAATATATGTTTTGTGTCACTTCTTAGCCCCAAAATGTCTAGTGTCTAATCATCCCCAAAATGTCTGCTCATTTCCTTTTCCCCAACACATAGTTACCCTGATAAAAGGCTGTAGGTCTCTTTGTGGAGAGCTGGGAGGAAGACTAACAGCATAAATTTTTGGCAGTGTAACCATATCCTTCCCCAACAGGACCTGGCCTTCCCCTCATTGAAGGGGTTCTGGGTCTGTAAACTGTCTAAAATCTAGGAATTGTTTAAGGGCTGTGGGTCTTTTTCTGTAACTCAAGTTAGGGTTTTGTTCACTCAACCTAGAACACTTTTGCTTATACAGATAAAGTAGGAATTTAGTAAACTGCTCATCTATTTTACTTCTAGGTACCCCATGATCTATTAGTCAATGCCATAACTCTTGCAACTGAGACTCTTGTTTGATGCTTTGAGTCTGCCTTTCATTGTGGTAGCCACACCCACCTTGTCTTTGGCAATTAAGTGCTGCTACTTGAATTCTGCCAGCCTGGGATCTGATCATCCAATCATCCTCATGGTGTTTAAGGATTTTAATTCCATGAGAGCAGTTCCCATATCTGACCTAAAGAGAAGAGCAACCACAGAGCTCTTCATGGAAGATGGAGTCTCACAAATCTATTCCTCACAATCCTGGTGAAAGGTGTGTCCTCTGGACATTCCTGGGGAGGATGGGCAGGTCTTGATGGTAAATCCTTTCTAGTATTGCAGTCTGTCTAATTCTTTGGATCCTCTCATCTTCAGTACATCATTATAAATCAGGCACCTCAACCTCAGGCAGTGTAAGCCATCTTTTGGTCCATGTTTCTGCCATCCACCTGACCAAACTCTTTGAGCCCTTTCTAACTCCTCGAGCTACAACACTGAATCAAGAATCTCTGCTTAGTCAGCCCATATCAATAAATTCAGCCTGATCCCATACCCTTAATATCCATTCCCACACATATTCCCCTGATTTCTGTCTATATATATTGGAAAACTCATGCAATTCTTTTAGAGTATAACGTACTTACTCATGGCTCATACTTTGTACTTCATCTTTGGGGCTTTGTTGTGACTTTAGTCTAGTTATAGGTCTGAAAGAGAAGAGGGGTGCTGGGGATGTGTAAGGAGAAGCCTTAGAAGTGTCTTGCAAGCCATTTACCTCAGAGCATTCCCTTGCAGTTTCATCTGGTGAGATGGAGTTAATCTCTTTAGGTAAGGTTGGATGGCAGACTCCTCAGGGCAGGATGGAGATTGAGTGATGGTTTCTTCAGGGCAGGGAGGAGTTTTAGACTCCTTGGGGCAAGCTAGAGATTGGGTAGTACAGGCTTGAGGTTGGGTAGTACCCTACTCAGGGTGGTGAGGAGGTCAGAATTCCTTCAGGCAGGCTGGCAGTTGGGTGATGCAGGTTTGACATTGGGTAGTTTTCTCCTCAGAGTGGGGAGGAGATCAGGATTCCTTGGGGCAGGCTAGAGGTTGGGTGGTACAAGGATGACATTGGGTGGTACAAGGATGACATTGGGTGTTCTCAGGGAAGACCATTACATGTTTATCTGATAAAGTTTCATCAGAATTTAGTGTTACGGTGTCCCCATTGCCATCATCATCAGCCCATATGCCTCCATCCCAATCCTCAGGATTCCACTCCTTTCAAATCAATGCCCTCACATTAATAGCCACCC